>BDDA01000407.1:68809-98528 GCA_001662385.1 Chlamydomonas asymmetrica | reverse complement strand
GGGGGGGGGGGGGGAGGGCGGAGGGGGAGGGAGAGGGAGGCAACATTTATTTGTTGACGCATGATGTGTACATTCCCATCACTTCATCGGTGAGTTTTTGCAGTATGCGGTACCTGCTAATGGGAAATTGCATGACACCACATGGGTCATGACCGTGCAGGTTCAGGTGTCCGTGCTGCGCTGTGCTTGCATGTGCACTCCGTTGCATGCGCAAGTGGGCATGCAAGCAGGCAACTGGAGGGTGAATGCAGCAGTGAGGTCAGGGGTAGCCGGCGTGCGCCTGCGTGTGCTGGCCAGGGCGTTCATGCCTGCCTTGCACCGCTCAGCCCTCTGCATGCGATGCCATGCGTGTGCTGTGCCTCAGGTTGCCGCCGCCATCACGCCTGTGCCGGGCGGTGTGGGCCCAATGACGATCGCGGCCGTGCTGCACAACACGCTGCGCGCCGTTCGATACAACGCGGGCATCGAGCCCTGGTAGTGAAGCCATGCTTGCCCCCCCCCCCCCACAGACACACCGTCCCCCTTGCTCCACTGGAAAGTGTGTAATACAGACAGCGAAGTGCCAGAATCCGCTACAAAAGTAAAGACGGTGGTGGTGGTGTGTTGCGTCGGGTATGCCCTCACTTTTGAGCATCTACTCAAGGCAGCAGCGGGTGCTGCCATGGCCATTTTCCTGACAATTGCAAAGATTGCCTGTGGATGAGGAATGCTATTTATAAAGGCATGTTGCAAGCCATTGTTCATATAGTTGTCAAGCGCCAGTACAACTCACGCGTTGGTGCAGTGCAGAGGATGGGGTGCAAACACCTTGCGTCTCCTGGACTGACCGAAACCAATCAACCACTCATTTTGGCAGGCTGTATTGCCCTTGAATGTCTCGTAGCTCTTTCAGTTTGTACAGACTGCAGTCCAAAAGCGCAGTCATCATGGCCTGGCCATGGGAAACTCTGCCCCACCAGGATCCACCAGGAGGTGGAATATCTTGCACTGCACTCCCGCACACGGACGGTTCGCATACAAAGTGTATGGAAGTTCACAGATTAAATCACGGGACCTTCAGTTGGTGCACGTGTAATCAACTCTGGTATCAAGTTACCGTTCAGTCATGAGCAGTGGCACACAGGCGGCTGCAATTTGACAGAGTCTACAGCCGAAGTGGTGCAACGAAATGGCATCGACACGCGGCCTCGCACCTCTTTCAGTGCTGTGTCTGGCTCTTGCAGCTGTGGCTTGGGGGCAATTGACGTGTTATGATGCAGACACTTACTCCCTTGCCGGCGTCGGAACAGAGCCCAACGCCAACACGTCCACATCATTCAATGGCACTGCCCACTCGGTGTGTGGAGTCTGGACCGGTGTCTCGAACAACGCGGTGCTGCAAGTGCTTTTCCGCCAGGGTGGTTATCCTGACAATAACACATGCCTGGCCAGCGTGCCGCCTCCCAGCCTTGTGCTGGATGGCCTCGTTCCTAACACCAGTGTGACCTATTGCTGCAACACAAGCCTATGCAACACAGTCAACTTCCCGTCACCTCCACCCCCGCGGCCTTCACCACCGCCCTTGCGGCCCCCTAGTCCACCGCGAACGCTGCTGGGTGTCCCTCCTCGCCCACCACCACCAGCGCCAGGAGGCTCAGCCCTCCTTAGCCCCTCTTTCCGCAACGCTCTGGCACTAACGGCCCTTGCAGCCTTTTTCTTTTTGAATGCCTGAGGGAGAGTAGAACAGCAAATGACTTCTTGACGGCACGCCCCAAACCAAGTTAAGCCATATAGTGCGTAATTGGTGCGTAAACGCAAACTTGCACGCACGCTTGCGGGTCTTGCACCAGTGACAAGTGGCTTCATCGGCCTTCTTACCAGCTTCAGTGTTCCACATGGTAGAATTCTATGGTTTGCTTGGTTATCAGCACACTGCTACACCGGGTCAACTCCAGAGTTCACCTTTTGAGACTGCACAGGGTGAGAGACCTGGCTTGCGACCTCGTAACTCGAGGGGTAATCGTGACATGTATGCTGGATTTTCTCACGTGCGCATCTTCGAAATGGAACATCGGGAACTGCGGGCGACTATTTCATGACCTTTGACGACGGTCGCAGTTCTCACCCTGGTTCTCAACCGACTGGTGGCAACCAACTAAATCAACTGACACCCGGTATGTGCCGCGCGCTTGTTCGTTGTGACCAGCGTGCCTGGTGCAGTCCAGCCAGGTGAATGTGCATGTGCTGAACCTCGTACACACTCTTGCACTCACCATCACTTGCCATCACCTCTTACTGCGCCACATGATGCGCGCCGATCGCACGTGTGCCATCAGCTGCCCGCACTAGTGCGCGTCCCGTGTAGGTGCATGGTCATGCAATTTTTTCATGCTGTCACTTCCCTTCTGTATTCGTTATTGGCAAATCCAATGTCTAGCGTGAACACCTGTGAGGGCAAGGCCGCGCAGTTGCCGCCCGTTGCTGGCGCACCACGCCTGCTGGTTAAGCACTGACGGACATCCCTGAACCTACACCGCCATACATGAGCCTGGCAGGCAGGGCTGTCCAACCGAAAGCTGGCTCTTGTGTGTGAGGGCAGCCCAACCAATCAAGCATGTATCCTGCACGACAACCCTGCCGTGCCAGGGAATGTTTGTAATCACGCCAACCGTGCGTGTGCCACAGGGCATGCGCTCACCCGTGCGAGTGCATTAAGCCTGCAGGGACATACTGTAATCTGTGTAAGCTCAGGGGTGTTTTGTATTTCAGGTTTTTGCAACTTGCTTGTGTGTATCGGGACTGCATGGGGAAGGTTACTCCCTCCCGCCCTGTGCTGTTCTGGTGTCAGTGTTGACTGCCTGCCCATGCACGCGAACGAGGGGGTTGCTCCTTGCACTGACCACCAAGCAGCTCATTGTGTTGCCTCCACAGTCAACGTGCTCACCCTGTTGTGCCCATTCCCCGTCCTGGTCTGCCTGCAACGCCGAAACCCCCCCCGCAACCCACTAAAGCGATAGCAGCTTTTCCAGGCCGCCTGTTCCCGAGCCCGTCCGTACTCCTGCTAATGATCCCCATGGCTTGAGGGAAGCCACTGTGCCTGTGCATCAACCTATGCATGAGAGTCCCTCTGTTCCCGGCGCCTTGCACCGTCAGCGACGCATCGTCAGGCAATGTCACACCCCCAGCATGGCTGTAACCGGCACCTCCTTCAATGGAAGGTACATGCCAAAAGGGGACGAGTGGCCTGGCGGGAGCATTGCTGATGCCTGAGCGCAATTCATGCCATGGGCCGATTTAGAGTGTGGGTGTGACCACATGCCTGCTGCCTGCTGCGTCCTACCATTGCTGCGCCGGCTGACCGTATGCGTACAGAGGCTGTGTGGGAGAGCATATGGCGGCTCAGCACGTACTCGCAAGCACTCGTACACACTGGTGGAAACTGCCCTTGCCACAGCCACAGTTTGAGCTGTTGCTTGTTTACGGCCGCCACCAGACCAGAGCAGACACCTAGCCATCGTCAAGTGCAGTCATTATCTTCCGTATACGCTTGCCATATACAGTGATATACACTAGTTCATGGCCCTGCAAACAATTGTCACATGTCTGTATGCCCTGACTGCATACGGGGTGCTCAGCCCTTGCACGTTGGCAATCGCCAACTCACCACTGCACTGTCTGGAGCTATGCACACTACCTGCAAACACAGCAGGAGTGTGGCCGAAACAAGGCGGGCGCATCGGCGTGGCGGCCCTGTAATGGCATCCGAGACACTTAACCCGCACTGGCTGTTACAAATGTACAGATGGCGGTGGTCACAACAGCACATGCCACTGGCCGGTGCAAGGGTACGACGCTATTGCAATGGCTGACACGAGCAGCACGCACGAGCAGCACGCACGAGCATCATCAGCATCAGCGATCAGCAATCGGCAGGTGCTGACCAGGGCTGCGCCCTCCACCCTCAGGCACCGCCATGACCAGCAGGAGGCTGCAGCACTGCCCCTGCAGCCCACTGGCTGCATCACGCTGGCGGTGTCATACTGATGGTTCCACACGCCGCAGGCCACCAGCCAAGGGGTGTGAGTTCACACACCCAAACGTGGAGCTCATACATAAGACACGCATCTGCGCAGCACGGGCGAGTGGCATGCGGCCAGCAGCTTTATACAGTACATGGTGATGGTGCATCGCAGCGCCAAGCACACACACACTGACACGCTGGTTTATTATGTCTCACAGCCAGCTCTTGGCGAGGCACGCAGCGTGGCGCTCTTGAGCATCACGGCTGCTGCTGCTGCTGCTGATGCTGATGCTGATGATGCACCTCCGCTTGCCTCCTCACTTCAGTCGTCCTCCTTCTTAGTCGTCTTGCTGACGGTCTCCTCACCGCCCTTGACGGCGCCATCACCGCCAGTGGCGCTGCTGGTGCTGGTGCTACTGCTGCTGGTGCTGCTGGTGCTCTTGCTGCTGTCGTCACCTTTTGTAAAGTCCGCTATGTATTCCTCAACCGTCACCTGCACCACGCACACCACACCAGAGGGGTGGGGTCGTCTTAGCCAAGAGAGGCCAGAGGCAGGGTAACGGGCGGAGCGGTGAACTGGATGCACTCCAATATCCGCTCAACCTTTCTCGCAGGGTATTGTTGTGTTCTGTTACAACAACATAACATTCCTGACACAAGTTGTAGGGGCTGATGAGTGTCCTTTGCAAGCAAACAGCGCGCCTTGCGGACACAACCAACGAGCAAGCCCTACAGCAGGGTTTGGGCAGGCGGGGCGGGGCGGCGGGTCTCTGGCAGGCCTACCTGCACCGGCAGGCTTGTGGCTGTCCAGTGCTGCGCCACGGTGACCAGGCCGTCCAGCACCACCTTGGCGGCGTAGCTGGCGGCCAGGTTGCCCGTCAGGGCGTAAGCCAAGTTGGTGGCGGCGACGATGGAGGTGCTGCTCAGCGCGCTTGCGGTGTACACCACCTGCAGTGTACCGCAAAGCAGAATATTCTCATGTACCGCACTGCAATGTAACGTTGCGATGTACTGTACGCGTGCATGGAGGCCCGGGCATTAGCAGCATCAAGTGGTTGCACATATGGCGGCCATGAATATATACACATGAGCGCACAGTAAGCGCAAATGAGGTGAGAGTGTGTCGCACAAGCCTGCACAGGCACTGATGTTTAGGCCTGAAGCAGCACCATCTTGCTTACATGATGCAGCTGCTTTCACTCACGTGTGTGACGCGCAGTCGCGCAGCAATCCCAGGGTCGCTGGGGGCTAGCACAGACTGCTTATCCACCAGGCAGGGTGGCAGGCCGGACGCAGCATGGCGACTGCAGACTCACACACTTGCCACACCACATGCATGCACGGCTGCCACAGGCTTTCAAACACGGAACCACAGGCTTTCAAACACAGAACGTACGATGCCTGTACAGTACACTACTGTACACCGTACAGTACTAGTGTACTACACATGTACCTGATCCTCGTATGTGACGGGCGGCAGCTCCTTGAGGTTGAAGTTGATGTTCAACGCCTCCTTGGGGTCCTCCCCTCCCTTGCCTGCTGGCCCCCCCGGCCCACCAAGGACGAGGGGAGGCAGGCGAGCGGGGCCGGGGCCGCCGCCGCTGCTGGCAGCGCTGGTGCCGTAGCCGTCCTGTTTTTCAGCAGCTTCCCGGAATGATGCCATCGTGTTCCCGACAGGCCCTGCAGAGCGTCAAGCAGTTGCCGTAGCAGGCAACGCATGCAACAAGCTGTCAGTCGGTTCTGCGCGTTGCGTGCCGACCGCAGGGCTATAATTCCTATAAACGACATGGGCAGCGCAGGTAGGCGGCAGCAGCAGCAGCAGCAGCAGCAGCAGCAGCAGCAGTGAATGCGGCTGTGGCGCAGGCTGCTGAGCGTGTGCACGCCTCACATGGGGGTGCATGCAAGCAATGGTGGCACGGGGGGTCCTGCCTGCGTGAGCCTGCACGCATGGCGGGGAGTGGGAGGCTCTGCCTGGCTGCCTGCCCTCCGAGTCGGCCTCGTCATGCCGCTCCGCTAAAACACGCAAGCCCCCCAGAGGAAAGTAACAAACCATGTTGCAGTGATCTCACCCAATCAGTGCCATGCAGTGCATGCATCCAAACGTCATTGTAAGAGACCCACCTGTGATGTCGATGTCAGACATCACCATGCGCGGACCGCTGGGCTGGCCCGGCAGCGGTGTGCCCAAGCCCAGCTTGGCCAGGGAGTTGCGCGTGAGCTCCTGCGCTCGCTGGGCGGCGTTGAGGCTGGCGGCCGCCTGGAGGAGCGTGAGCGTGAAGGCCGCCAGCCAGCGCGGGGTGTCGGGGGTGGCCAGCTTCAGCGCCTTGACCTGTGCAGACACACGCATGCGAGGGGGGGGGGGTGCGTGCATCACGGCGCAGCGCACATGGTGGCAGTCAGGCGGGCAGACGGGTAAGAGTGAGTGAGCAGTTGTGGGTGCAGCGCGCTTACGTGTCTCCGGTAACGGCGTGGCTTGCAGGGTCACATGCACATGTTGCTTCGTAGCAGATCGCAGAACATAAAGTGATACCGTCATGCGGCAGGTCAATCTGCTTCGGGAAGCACAGCATGCTGTTAGGGGTCATTCCGTCAGCCCTGCCGCACTGCCCACATTGCACAACGTCTCCGCCCCCAGTATGCAAGGCATGACGCAGCCACGCGTCCATATGACACACGTACACGCGTATTCACACGGAGGGCTATACACTTATACAGCCTATACCGCAGCAGGTCGTTGCAGCCCGCCAGCCACAGCAGGTAGCCACTGCACCCTGCCATTGTCCGATCAGCCCTGCCTGGCAGCACACCCCGCGTCGGCATACGCATGCCTGCAGCTGCCTGCCTGGCACGTGCAGCGCGGCACCCACCCAGAACAGCGCGTTGTCGGGGGCAGTTGCACCGCTGAAGATGCCTGAGAAGAACCCTGTCAGCAGCACCACGACGTAGCCACGCAGGAAGAGTTCCTGTGCAAACGTGTTGACGCACGTGGCGCCAAACACTGTGCGCAGCATGCCGTCGTCGAATGTCGGGTACCACGGCTGCGGCAGTTAAAGCATAGCAGCGGGGGGGCAGGGGGAGGGGAAAGAAGATGAGGGGTGGGGAAAACAGGCAGGAAGGGCGCACAATTGCACGGATTGTGGGGACATGATGTGAAGCAGCAGGGGTGTAGGCCAGCGTCCTCGCAAGCGGGAGTGCAGGCACCGGGGGGAGGCAGAGGGCATGTGCAGGGGGCTGACTGCAGCAGAGGGGCGGGGGGAACGGGAGGGGAGGGGGGAGGTGAAGGGGATAATGCATTACACGTTGACACTACATGGCAGTAATGTAAGGCGCTGTCATAATATGTTGCTTTCCCCAATAAAACGTGGCCTTGAGCACGGTCGCAAACGCCTGACGCACTGTGCAGCCACACGCGGTGCACAGGTTGCAGTGGTGAAGGCCCGGCGTTCAGCCCAACAAGGCGTGGGCAGACGTACAAACTGACCTTGATTACAGACGCTGCATACCACCACATTCCCTGCCTGAGCACGTCCATGTTGGGTGGCAGAGCGAACGCAGGAGGCTCGTCGCTGGCGTCTGAGCTGGAAGAAGAGCCAATGTCAAACGAAAACTGCAGACCTGTTCCCTGCTCTTCTTCCACTGCCCTGATGGTTTTGAGCTGCTCCTTGCTGAAGCCCCTCTCTGGCATTTCCGCCGCTGAGATGGCACTGGTTGATGCTCCTGAGCCAAGCAGTGGCACCAGCCAAGCATCTCTGCTGTCTGAAGAGCCTGGCTCAGAGGTTTTGGGGACCGTGCGCATGTCTGGAGCAGGCCAGGCATAAATGGCTCCAAATACAAGGCCCACGGGAAGGCCGATGATGGCGCCAGTCACAATATCCGCCGGAACCAGATTGAGGTTTGCATACGGGTCGATGCCCGCGAAATAGGCGAGTACGAAGGTGAAGACGTAGCCGACGGCCGCTGATCCACACTTGTCACCAATGGCTGACAGCAGGACTTGCTGGTTTGGCGTCAACTCTGGTGGTTTGGTTCCGCTTTCATCAACCGGGGCAGCATCCTTGCCCTTGCTTTCAGACGCCTGGCTGTCACTGCTGCTTGTGCTAGCAGGATTGTCGCTGTCGGCAGTTTTCTTCGAGCTGCTGGATGTGGTTTCTTGTTCAGTAGCGCGGGTCAACACCTGCAGAACCAACCACAATTGGAATTTGCGCGGCCACACGATAACGCCACCTGCTCCACGAAAGCCCTTTCTCCAACGAATGTGCTATAATCCGGCCCAATACCTGGTGAGCGCAGTCAAGGATTATGGGCCGCCCTCGCAGTGGACAGCGCCGCGATGTGAGCGTAGCGTGCTGCCAACGGGGTGGCAGCGCTCGCCGCGGGCTGCAAAACGTGCTGCTTGATGAACACACACTGCTGGACAATAGCATGGCTGCCAAAGGCATCACCTCAGTGGGCAAGCGTGACTGCACAGTCGGGACATAAAAGTAGTGAGCGGACCGACGTGACCACAGTAGTACCAATGACAAGTGCAAACTCAGCCAAACATAAGATATTCCAGCACAACGGGGCGCATCACGCTGCTGTGGAGGGCTCAGTAATGGAAATCACAGGTTGGGCATGTCTCAGCTCAGCAAAGAAGGCTGTGCGCATCGCACCCCAATCACGTGAAACGCATGTGTTATGTGGCATCCTCGCCCCACGCTGGCCATATCATCATGACGATTGTGTCTGTCTTGTGATGCCAGTGATACTGAATGGAAGCCAACAGGAGGAGATTGATGTTTACGGATCATGCAGCCGCAAGCAAGCTCACGCCTTGCGTGCGTGAGCTGGAGTGCAGTCCATCATGTGGCTGGCAATGCAGGCGTGAGAGGCGATAGCCACACAGTGCCCACAGCATACACCCACACAGCGCTGATGGGCCTCAATGCCTTCGGAGTTGCATGCGGCGTGGAGAGGCTGACCGCGACGAAGGCCCGAGTTGAACCTGCGCTTGCACCTGCCTTCTGCTGAGAGGGTCCATGATGACGGGAAAGTGGTCAGGCGCAGGCGGGGGCCGTTCGTCACGGGCCTGGCTGAGGCAGCAGGCCTAGAGGGCCAGCAGCTGCGCGGTGATGTCGGCCGGCCCCACCAGCCCCGTGCCGCCCAGCAGCAGCACGCGCGGCTTGCTGGGCCCCACGTACTCGTCAAGCTCCTGACGCACCTGTGCACCACAACAACAGCACCACCACGCCCGCCAGGCAGCACCAGGGCAGCACCACGCACACACGTGACGGTCAGCGCAGCAGGAGGAGCGGAACAGAGCAGTCAAGCCGACCAGCACCCGCCCGCAGACGGCCATGGCATTGCGGTTTGCACTGAGGGCAGTGGCCGGGTGGGTGTGCAAGTAGTTGCCTGCAAGTGTGCAAGTAGTTGCCTGTGCAGGCCACGGGACCCTGCTGGTGGGCACACTGACAGGCTGCTGGTGCGCCAACACCCTGGCGCCGCCACGCAGGCTGACCCTCCCTGCACTACACAGCGCTTGCAAACCCCAGGCAACGGATGGCATCGCCGGATCTCCTCTTGTGCAAATCCCCCTGTGCTGCCCTGCTTCCCCGTGCCCGCAAGTACGTCCTGCACTCCACCGCCTTCATTGGTGCTGCTGGCCACCCAGGGCTACCAAGCCCAAGACGCACACACCCGTCGGTAACGCACACAACCACCGACCTGCAGCAAAAGGCGTTCCATCCACACAGCACTGACAAACCACGCACGCCTAACACACACGCTTGCAGGCCACGCTTCTACGTACACGCAGTTGAGCATACGGTACCCGCCGCCAGTTGTGATGGCGGAGGAGCGCGTGTTGAGCGATGACTCACCTCCCGTACTTCCGCCGCGCTGATGCCGCCCACCACAAACACCATGAGGTGCGTGAAGTCCCAGGGCTTGGCCCGGGACCCGGACATGAGCCCGGGCGACAGCCCGATGCGGCCCAGGCCGGCGCTCAGCAGCCCGCGCATCAGGCCGGCGCCGCCGCCGGCAGAGGGCTGACGGGCGATAGGCAATGAACGGGTGCAACGGGGGTGAGAGGCAGAGGCAGACGGGCCCGTCAGGCACAGCAGCGGCAGTGGCAGCAGTGATCGCAGAGGGTGGCGTTGTCAGCCCTCATCCATCCCCAAGCACCTGACTGCCATACGCGGTGGATGCACAACCCACGCACCTCATGCGGCAGCACATGCGCATCACCGAGTGAAGGCCCCGCAACGCCGATCAGGTGTTTGCATGCTTTACCTGATGCCCTACACACACCTAAACATACACTGAGCTATACAGCATGTGCAGATGAGCGTGTGTGTGTGTGTGTGTCCGTGTGTGTGGGTGTGCGTGTGTGGGGGCGTACGCTCACCGGCGGCGCAAAGTCCTGGATGTCTGCCTGCTGCAGCACGCGCCGCAGCACCTGCCGCAGCAGCGGGTTGGGCACGCCCAGGTTGTCGGCAAACACGTCCGCGTGCGTCACGCACCGGAAGTCCCGGAACCGGCTGCGCGCGCCGGCGGCGTACCGCAACGCTACGAAGAAGGCGTCAACGCCCGCCTGAACCTGCTGCTGCTGCTGGCCTGGCTGCTTCTGGCCCGGCTGCTTCTGGCCCGGCTGCTGCTGCTGTGTGAGCGCCTTGACCAGCAGGGTCTTGAGGTGCGCCTCCTCGCTGGCCTTGAGTGGCAGCAGGGGGGCGGCAGATGAGGAGGCGGGCGCGTCGCTGGCGGGAGCGCATGAGTATGCGCAGGTGAGCAGCGCCAGCGCGTGGCCCACATCCAGCGGCCCACGCCTGCATGTATGGGTACAAGTGTACAGGGCGGGCGGGCAGGGGCGTTCAGTGGTGAACACATCGCTCACACCGCGAGCACCGTTGCCTGCAGGCGCGCTGCCGGTCTTTGCAGGCAGCGGTGCTCGCACCCAGCTGCCCTGCCCCACCCCCGCCAGGCAAGCGACAGGTGGCTCACATGTCTAGGGAGGCGTTGCAGCAGTGCCTCAGAGCCATGGCTAGCGCTGACCACTACAGAGGGGCCTGATAATGCCACAGGCCGTTGACAAGGAACACCTGCAAGCCCCTTGACATAACAACCCAAAGCTAGGGCCACTTCCGCGGCTATTTTGTGGTCGTGTGTGTATGGAACATGTAGGAGGGGACAGTCCGCACACGCCATCATGTCGCATCACCCTGCTGCAAGGCTTGGCTGACTTGCTCACTTGGCGAGGACGCTCTCCAGCACGTCGCCCAGGATCTCGCCGGCAGTCGCGCCGCCTCCGCCCATGGACCCGCCATCCGCGGACGACAGCGCAGACAGCAGGCCCCGCTGCACGCCGGCCGCCGCCTCCCAGCCCTCCGCTGCCGGACCCTGCAGCGCCGCCGCCGCCGCCAGGCCCAACGTCGCGATGCTGCGCTGCCGCAACGCTGCGCCTACGACCGGGGTGATACCATGCACCAAAGCCGCATGGTCCAAGTGAGCATTCCATGAGCATCAAACCAGCACCGCAACTCGCACATGAACAATTCCATGAACAATTACGAACACATATCCGCTGCCGCTGCACGTCTACATGCATCGGAAAGCTTGACGGGTCGTGCGGGTGAACGCCGTCGCTGTATGTACAAGGGCAGTGCGAACGGTACACAGAACCACAGCCACTCATATGCATGTAGCTTATGCATGAAATAGGAAGGGGGGCTGGCCTCGCCACCCACCAGGGTTGCTGATGAGGCACTCCGCTAGGGCCTGCAGCTCAGCGGGGGGCACCGAGCCCGCCTTGGAGCGCACCGCCGGCTGAAGCTTCTCCTGCCTGCGCCACACCACCGCCACCACCACCAGAACAACAACAAGTGATGAACGACAACAACAACAACAGGTCACTCAGTCAGTGCACAGCCTCAAGTCCACGCGCCCATATTACTTACTGTGACGAGCGTGTGCATGCATAAACGCATCACGCGCAATGCTGGAGGATGTTCCAGCCGGGGGGTCGCTGGGCAGTTGGCAGGTGTGGAAGTGCAACCACCGCAGCGATCATCACGCTGTGCACATATGGCATCATGGGACGGAGGCCGCCGCCGCCGCAGCCGCCCCAACATCAGCAGCCGCCGCAGTAACAGCCGGTCCGACAGCTGCTGCGTCTCACCTCAGGCCCTCCTTGAGCCACTTGCGCAGCAGCTGCGGCGCGTCCTTGGCCTTGCGCCCGGCCAGCTGCTCGATGCGCAGCACGGTGGTGCGGTCGGAGGGGTCCCAGATCTCAGACCCAAACAAAGGGTGGGAAGAGGACGATGATGACAATGATGGCGACGAAGAGGGTGACGCGCTGCTAGCGGAGGTAGAGCCCGCCGCGCTGGCGCAGGGCGCCTCCAGCTCGCACACGCCCGGCAGCGCCATGCGCATGTCCACAGGCCTGCACAGCGCCACACCAGCCAGTCAGGGCGTCACGCCAGCGTGGCAGGCAGCAGCAGGCCGCAGGCAGCATGCAAAGCACCAAGTAAATCAGGTATGCAGGCAGGCAGGCGTTACGAAAACGCACTGTGACAAACACGCAGGTCGACCACCCTCGGCCACCCTTGGCAACCTTGATTGCTTATGTATGTGTTTGCAGCTGTGCGCCACCGCAATGTTGCGCTGTATTGACATCCGCTGGCATCTCAGCCACTACCGTATTGGGTTGGGTTGGTTCATTGGTTGCGGAAGCTACATGCTGCGCGTACACAAGTGTACTCGTGTGTCATCACTCGGACATGCCTGCACGATCTCAACCTCTACCCCCCAACCTACAGCATGTGGGTCTTCATGCCATGCACTCAACGCCAAGTGCGCCCCGCTCACCTCCAAGGCTTCTGGCTGCTGCTGGCGGCGGCGCTGCTGCCGCTGGCGGTGCTGACTGTGCGTCGTGGCGTGGCCGCCAGCAGCGCATCCCACAGGTGGTCGGTGAACATGCAGGGCGCGACCAGGTCCAGGCTCCTGCAGCACACCCCACCACCTCAGACAGGGAGTACGCTTGGTGATGGGCAACGTGGTAGGCGCGGTTACGTCTTATCATATCATGACCCTAGGCCTAGATCAACAGCTCACGTACGTGGTGTGATGGGCTGAGGGAATCTGTGCAGGAATTGGAAGGCGGCACGTCTTGCATGGGATTGCCGCCAGCCAATCGTGCAATCGGCTGCTGTGCACGATACCAGCGAGGTGTCCCTTGGCCATTCCCTGGACTGTGCAGATGCTGGTAGGCCCATGCGACCATGCACAACTGCACATGCTTCACCCCAGCGACAGAACAACAGCATGCAGCGCCTGTGGCGGCGCTCTGCGGCGCCGCACCTGTCGATGAGAATAACACCCATGGAGGTCGACCCGCCGCCGCCACCGGCCCCGCTGCCGCCAGCAGCGCCATTGCCGCCGCCCACCCCTCCGCCTCCGCCTCCGCCAGATTCCCCCGGCAGCTCCGGGACCGGCAGGGAGGACACCTCAGCAGCTGCATGCATGCCCAAAACGCACGCATGCATAGGCGCCACATAACCACAGCAGGCAGCGTGTCATGCTGCAGCTGCACATTGGGCATGAAGCGATGAGAAGCAACAAGCCTGGCATTTTGGCGTTTTGTCGTAAGTCACAGCCTCACAGCGCCATCCGCTTGACCCCGGCCTGGCTGGTGCAGCCAGCTGCCTACCGTACTGCACGAGTGACCACGCAACAGCACATCAGCGCGCGGTACAGGTAGGTCACGAGAGTGCGTGTGCGCAGGCAGGCAGGCAGGCGGTTGACGCTCCGCTCGACTCACCCAGCGCCGCTGCCACGGGCCCCAGCGCAAAGGGCTCCAGCTTGCAGCCCAGCTGGGCGCCCAGGCCCACCAGCGCATGAGCCAGGAGGGAAAGGCCCGTGGCAATTCCCTCAGCCGCCACCTCCTGAGGGGGGTCGGCAGGGCCAAGGCCCGCTGCCATGCCGCGCGTCCTGGCGGTCGCACACGCACACACACGCAGGGAAGGTGTACGAGTTGTCCGGGCCCGGGACTGCACGGGCCATGCTCCTGTGCCTCGCTGAATGCCGAATGCGAACACTGGCCAGTGTATGAGAATGGACGGTATTGCAGCACATGCAATGTGAGTTTTTGGTAATAGTCGCCGCAGGCCGCATGGAGGGTATGCACAGCAGCACTGACTGCCAAGCAGCAAGGCATGTGCTAGGCAGAGTGGCAGAGGTGGACCCTTTCCGCCTTCCCCGCACCCTGCACCTCACTGGCTCGGTGGCCCTACAGGCCTCTGGCTGGCAAGCTGAACACCAGCAACAGAAACGCAGCACGTCACCCCACCGCGCGTCTACCGCCTTCCCCCGTACCCACGCGCGGATGCAGGAAGCACCACTCACCTGGCCAAGCTAGCTGGCGCTGAGGCGGCAGGCAACACAAACAACGCCGGGTCCAACGCGCACGCCAGGAGCGGGAACCAGGCTATGCTGATTGAAGGCCCTGGAGTGCTGGCTGCATCCGCCCCGCTGTGTGCTTGGGCGCGCTGTCCCTGAAGCGCGACGCGTGCGTCGTCCGCTAGCATCTGCTTGTACTCCCTGAACGCCTCCACCCCCAGCTCTGTTGCTGCCTGGCACGCGTGGGCGTGCTCTGAGACTGACGAGTATATCAACACTTGCGTGGTGGTGGGGTGAGCCTGCAGCATGCATCACGTCCAAGAAGTGAGGCCTACGCAAAGAACAACAGTGGACATAGCCCGCAGCCTTCCAGCCAGGAAAAGGAGGAACACCCTCAACTCAAAATTGAGACCCATATATGCAGGCGCTTACCACTACAGCCCGCAGGATGTGCTGGTGGGCCTCGGTCAGCATGCGTGTCAGGAAAATCGCGAGCGTGTTCGGCGTGCTGCCTGTGACGAGCTGTGGCAGCAGTGCATCCTGTGAGCTGGCTGTCTCCAGCTCAGACACGTGGGCAGCTCCAAGACCTGCAGTTGACATATGTGCAAAGGACTTCGGTCTGCTGCACAGCGTTGCGCTAACAGCTCAGCAATTGCAAGCTGATCTGTGCGGACTCACCAAGCAAGAATGGGAGGCCCAAGCTTGTGTGTACAACCTCTCCAGCTCCAGCATCGAGGTACAGCAGGGCGCCAGAAATATCCCCGGCGATGTCAAGCCAGGGCCGTTTGCACGCCTCCAGCAGGTTTGCTTCATTCATGGTGAGAACCTTGCTGCAGCAGCTAGTTTAGGTCTGGCATAGCCTGACAGGCAGGTCAGGCCACAGGTCTACAGCAAGGGCATTGCACTTCAGTCGAAATGCATCAACATGCAACATCCCGCCTGGTTGCTCGCTGCGAGCGCTGAAGGTACATGGTGCGTCCCACAACCGCATGCATTGTGTGTACTTGCACCATGGCCGGGGAAGGCCTCCTGAAGCGCCACAACGAGATACGGCAGGCCCTGCAGTTCTTCCTGCACAGCTGGTACAAGCACAAGCAAATAGGATCACCACCAGACCCCACCAAGGTTATGTTCGACTACGTCAAGTTTAAGAGCTATAAGTCAGTGCTTACCCATCTTCGCGTTCCGGAGCCTCAGGTGGTGCGTAAGGACGCTGCGCGCAGGGAGGGCCGTGACAGGGGGCGCAGAGACAGCGGCCGCACAGCTCGGCCTGACGGCAGTGGTCCTGCTCCCAGGCAATAACAAAGCTGCTATTGTCCTGCGGCCTGTAGTAGCACAGTGGGAGGCAGGATGCAGGAGCGTCCGCCTGCCATCGGCGACGGTTCGTCGCCCCCGTGGATGAAGTTTGGACAGGCCCTGGGCCAGGGACTCCAGCATGCAGTGCAAAGTGCCCAGCAACAGCTGCAGCAACGGCTTCCGCTTGCCTGGCCCGGGTCTCCGCCTGCACATCCATCTTCGTCGTTCCCACTGCGCCAGGGCAACCCGCACCAACGAATAGGCCTTCCGCTGGCCGTCAGCACGGCTGCTGTGGCACAAACCCCCGGACACGCTGCTTCACCGACAGCTCTTATGGATTTCAAACCTCAGTCGGTGACGACCAAGGCGGAGTTGGGGCGCGCGACGTGGACGTTCCTGCACACGCTCGCTGCGCAGTTCCCTGACAAGCCCTCAAAGCAGCAGCAGAACGATGCAAAGAACCTCATAGACTGCCTCACGCGCATCTATCCCTGCGGGGACTGCGCCTCTCACTTTGCGGAGCTCGTCAGGTGAGCGCCCCCGCCCTTCAATGCTGCCCTGATGAATCAAGGCACAGCACAGGTGGTTAGGTGGTGCATAACGCTGTCCTCTGCATGCGTCTTATGGTGCTTGTGCGGGGCTGTACTCCCTGTGCTGTGCTGTGCTGCTGCACTACAGCGGAGCCTTGCCTGCCCTGCCGCGCACAACTGCACCTACGTGAACCTTGTCGCCTGGCCTTGACCGTGCACCTGGCTTTGCATGCTTTCCATGGTATGCGTGGCAGCCAAAGGCATGTGGCCTTGTACATGCATATGTGTGCGTGTGTGTTGTCACCGTGTGAGTGCGGCTGTGTGCATATGGGTGTGTGCTTGGCGTGGTGCAGGAAGGACCCCCCCGTGGTGGGCAGCGGGCCCGACTTTCGGCGCTGGATGTGCCGCATGCACAACCACGTCAACACGCGCCTGGGCAAGCCGCCCTTCAACTGCGACTTTGTGGAGTCACGCTGGACCCCCCTGGACTGCGGCGTGGAGCGCAGCTGTGACCTGACACCCATGGGCTCAAAGCCAGCAGCCAAGGCCCATCAGGGCAAGCGCTCCGATACCGGCAGCAGGGGGGGCGGCGCCGACTGGTGACGCGGCCGCCTTGGCATAGTCCCCTCACCTGTGCCATCATGCGTGCATGCATGGCCACACAGGTGTGCATGCCGCCACTGTGGACTTATGACCCCCTGTGATTCAGTCGTTCGCTGCTGCGGGTCTTGTTCATGCTGCATTCCTGCATGAAGTACGTTCGAAGAGCGCTGTATCGGTCATGTGTGCATGCCGTGAGGTGGCGGGCTTACACAATACACGCATGTGTAGAGTGGTTGTAAAGGCGCCAGTGAACGCACCCACCCGAGGGTTTATGACGAGCGGCAGTACACGCAAACGGCTTGAGAGGGATGCAGGTGGATGATTTCTTGCGTCGCAAAGGTGGTGTAAAGTGAGTATGCGCATACTCAATACCTCACCGGGATCGACCTGGTGCAGTGCAGTGTTGTGCCTGGGCGGGCCATAGGCAGCAGCGCGATTGAGGTTGCGTTCAGGTTACGCTTCAGCGCCAGACACCGCTTACACCCCTCAAAAAGGGAGTTTATATGTGTGGTGCCTATGAGAGTACGGGTGGTAAGCAGGCGCCATTCAGCACTGGCTGGTCAGCAAGGCGCCAAGCTGCCTTGCCCAGCCCTCCGTGCTTGTCAGTATGTACACCACTACACCAGTATGGCGGTATGTGCAGGAACAGGAAGCATTCACACTGGGGAGCGACTTGCGCGTGCGCCCCCAACACGTGACAGTACATTGCGCTCGCCGCAGAACAGGAGGCAATGCTGTAAAATTATTGGGGTGCAGCATCAGCACATGAAATGGGTGCAGGCCTGCATCGGGACGATTGCATGCGAGTATGGCTGCGTGTGCAATCCATTGCCTTGACAGTGGTGGTGGTAGTAAGGTAGCGTATGCATCACAAGGCACAGCTGCATTAGCACGCCCGGGCAATCGCCAAGCCGCCACAATAGGCGCGGCGTAAAGCAAAGCATTACCGCATGGAACCGGGATCACGTGCGTGCGTGCGTGTTGTCATGGAACGCGGGAGCAACGGGGCACGAAGATGGGGCTGAGCGGCGCTTGGACGCACAAAAATCGCGGCGTTGTCTCATTTCTCATTTCCTCTTGCACACGTGGTGCAAACGCTGTGGTATTCGACGACGCCCTCCTGCTGCATGCCTTGTTGCAGCGCCCACACAGCATGTTGGTGGCGTGCAGTAGCGCGGTGTGCAGGTGAGGGGGAGCGCCAGCAGGTAGTTGCGTGTGGCGCGCAACGCACACCATGCTACGCCCCTCACAGCTGTGGCACCGGTATTGACGATCATAACGTACAGTAGGTACCGTATATACAGTGCGCATGGGCGTGTGCGTGTGTGTGCGTGCGCATCGACGTGGAACAGCAATGGCTGGCGACAGCGCAACTGCATCACCCGGCGGTCACAAACACGTCCAGTGCAGCGAGTGCTGCGGGGCATATTCAGGCAATTGAATCGCAGCAGCGTTGGGTTGAGCGTGGATGAAAGTCGGGGCGAGGTGCGGTGCGGGATGAGAATGGGCGTCTGAATGCACAAGGATGCGGAAGGTAGAGTGGGTCACAGATCAAGGGTGGGTGGGGCGTGCGTTAGGCGGTTCTGGCGCTAGCGCGGAGCAGGTCGTCACACCCAGGTTGAGGGGGAGAGGATGCGGCCCAGCTTCTTTGAACCCAGCACCTTCTTGGCCGGGGGCTTCCCGTTCGGCCCCCCTCGGGTTGTGCTCTGCGCGGCGCCGGGCGCTGTCGCCGCGCCCTCCCCTCCCCCTCCCTGCAGGGCGCTGCCCCTGGGCGGAGAGGGCGAGCCGTGCACGGCAGCCGCGATCCCGTTGGCCACCGCGTGTATGGCGTTCGCCACGGCGGGCAGCGCTCCGGTGGAGTTGGGCTGCTGCTCATCGCCCTCCAGTAGCGCCGAGACCGTGTGGTTGGGGGGCACCTCCCCCGCAGGGTACACGCTGTTGTAATGGACCTGTGCAAGTCCACAGCAGGGTAAGCAAGTTCACACAGTTTGAAAACTATAATACCTGCACCTGCCTGGCCAAGGCAAAGGCACAGGCACTGTGAGAGCCACACATGATCGCCCCATTAATGCCAAGCGGCGGGCTGCTGCACCACAGCGCCTTGCAGCATTGCAGCTTTCCGCACGCAGGACACGCAACGCACCGCCTGCAGCCGCCGCTGCCGCTCACCTCAGCCCAGAAGCTCAGGTACAGCATGCGGTCGCCGCGCTTGCGCTCCGTCTCGGGCTCAATCGTGATGACGGGCGAATCCTGCGCAAGTGTGTCAACATGCTGCCAATCCGTCACTCAGCGATGCCACAACCAGCAAGCTTGGTGGCTACACGGCGCCATGCACTCCTGCAGCGCACACCAGCTGACTACCTAGTACCTGGATGCATCCACACTGACATGCACCTGTGCTGGATGCATGCACAAGGTGGAAGCATTGCCCACAGAATTTGAGCATTATGGTGTCAACGTAAGGGTGCAGCCACACTCGACCGCTCACTTGCATGCGCGTACTGCCGTGAAAACCCCTGCATGCGCACAGCCGCCCATAAGTGAAGCGCATGTTCGCCTTGACACATCAAAGTACAGCGGAGTCAACAATGCCGGACCAAGAGCGCTCATATTCCGCTGTTCATCCCGCACCTTGAACGAGGTGAGCACCATGATCTTCATCCCAAACGCGTCCGCTGCCGCCTGCAGCGTCACGTGGTCGCCCCACGCAAAGGGCTTGGACATCTCCGCCAGATAGCTGTCGTAGCTCTCGCCCAACACGTAGTCCTGGTACCGGGCGCGGTTCTTGCGCAGCTGGTCCAAAACCGCCGTGCGCACTGACGTATGGTGGTTTGGTTGCCCGTACAGTTGGTCGCTGAGTGCACGAAACTGCACACCACAGGCAGGTAGCCGTGTGCAAGGGTCAGGGCAAGGGCAGCCACAGCCGCTGTTCGATGTCACACGTGTGCGTGATTGCAAGCGGGAACAGGTTGGAGACGTGAACAGACAGCGCTCTAAAGTCATAGGTCACTAACCTGACATGCTCCGTCTCCAGCAACCTGCTTTTCGCTGAGACAGTACTGAGCCAAGATTTGTTCCAGACGAGCCCTGTCCGCGTTGACGACAACTTCTGAGGGCAATGACCTGACAGTGTATGGAACACCCTGTGTGCATGCCATGAACAAGGAAACGAAGGGGTTGCATACTGACATATTGTGCTACGGAGGCCAAGCACGCACTTCTTTGCCAGCGGGTGGCGTCACAGTGAGCGGAAGATTGGTGCTGCAGAGAAGTAGGACTGCAGCATGAGACATGGAGCCAGCGACGAGCAACAAGCGGCTGCTGGTGATGCACTTTGCGCACCTTGATGGAGGGCACGCTCGAGAGAGTTTTGGCAAGCGCCTGGGATGTTTGTGACGACGGTAACAAGGTTGGAAACATCAACGCTGCGCGACAGCAATCAATGACATATCAGTATCACTCTCAACGGTTTGTGTCATGGCAGTCAAGAACTTAGCGGTTCTGACCGAGTGCTGACTGGAGAGTCAGCCGGTAGTCCAAAGCAGTTAACCCAGAGGCGAAAGGTCAACCTAAAACCGATGACCTATCACAGACACATGATTGAGGCTGTATATGCCATCTGTTGTACCTGATGGGTCAGCACAGGGGAGGCCAAGCACTGCACGAATCGTTTACTTACCGACTTGATTGGGAGAGACACCAAGCTTCTGGTACTCCTGGTCCTGAAGCTGCTTTGCCATGACAGAGTCCTCGCTGGGTTGCACAGCTTTCACTGTGAAAGGGGAAGGCGGCAAACGTCCCCCTGTGGCGCCGTGGGCCACTGCGATGGGCCCATCCTGGGCCAGCGCGTGGGCGATGGCAGAGTCGTCCCTGGTGTCTGCAGGGACATGCTGCGAGGGAAAGGCCTGCACTATATCCTGCGCTACTGCATGCTGAAGTGCTGGATCTCGAAACGAGTCTCGATAGGTAGAAGTGTACGTCGTCATTTTCTGAGTTCAAGTTATGTTGCAAGTACTGGCACTTGCCATTAACAGCATAGGCGGAAGACTGAGTTACTGAGTTATGGGCCACATTGATTGGAACTTGTGTTCTCACGTTGTGAAATAAGCCAATGTAGTCACACGGCCTGGTTGGGCCCAGGATGGCCCCCTCCCTCTTGCATGCGGTCTCGTGGTAGGGTGCTGCATTTCATGCGGCCCCTTCCTCAATGTTTACGCAGTGTGCGCCGCCTCACTCAGTGGCAGCGGATCTGCATGCATCCCATGCCTGAAATGTGAGAAAGTGATACAGGGTGTTGTGCAGCTGGTTCTCATGCATGTCTTGCGCCAACTGCTAATCACGCAAACGTTCCTGTGACTCCCGGAATGCCTTCACATGGTGACATGAAAGGTATGAGCAAACCCTGGCCGAACCCAAGCGTCACAGCATATCAAGGGGCGGCCTTACTGTGCATCTGTTAGCGTGTTGCGCCTGACGTAGTTCTTTACTACTTCCTTCTCCCTCCTTCCTTCCTTCTTTCACATTTCGGGCAGGTAGCACCTGAAACTTCCATAGGACCAGGCCATATTCCCTTGCAACTGGTCGCCCCAGAGTCACAACAAGTGGCAAAGACGCCGTGGGTCCTCATTGTGTTGGCATCGCCCGTGCTGGTGAAGTGGTGAGCGAGGTGCCTTTGTTGCTGGTGTGCATGTGCTGGTATGAAGTCATTTGGTTGGGTGTGTGCTGCCTGCCCACAACGGGCCCCCAGGGCCCAGGCCTGCCGCCTGGCTTCGAAGCGGACGAAGAAGTTCAATAGTCCCTGGCAGGTCCAGGCCCAACAAATCACAGCAACTGTTTATCAGCCTGGTTACGTACCTAACTTGACCTGCTGCTACAACTCTCAACATACTTTACAAGGGTACGTTATAGTCAACACGTACCATGGCTACGCACGGCGCCACACAGCAGGGTCCAGCTCTGCGCCCTGCCTCGGTGCTACTCGAACCCTATGCGTCTGCACTGCAGCACCTGCCCCGCTCAACGCGCAACATCTCAGCTTACACAAGCACCACGCTCGATGCAGCGTCGCTGGTGGTGTACCAGGCTTACCCCAGCTCCATTGCCCAGTCTGCTGTGGAGCACCAGGACTTCACTACCAACAACCCTGGGTTCAACCCAAACCGTATGACATGGTGCGTCGTTTCACGCTCCTCTTGCTCCGACGCGCAATCCACAGTGGGCAGGCTTAATGCGCGTGCGTATGTGTGCACACCACCTGCTTGCACCACCCAGTCGCGTACCCGCGCACTCGCATGCACCTTCGCGTGCAGTCACAGGGAGCACCCCTGATCATGCCCACAGGATCAAGCCCAACTTTACGTGGATGATGTACCGCTGCGGGTGGGCCACGCAACCCCGCCAAGAGCGTGTCCTGGCCATAACGCTGCGCAAGGCATGGTGGGAGGGGCTTCTGCGCCAGGCGGTCATGTCCAACGCACGCAACCACGGTGCTGGCGCTGAGGCTGAGGCTGAGGCTCAGGTTGGAGCAGGAGGGCCGAGCGCTGTGGGGGGGCGCCACCACGCAGCGGACGCCGTCGCGCGGACGGCGCATCACCATCACCACGCGGCGCAAGCAGGGCCGCAGCGGGGGCACAAGGCGCGGCGCCCCCGGGACAGCGATGTGGTGGTGCAGTGGGACCCCCATCACAGGTGGGAGGGTGGGCGCGTGGGTGGACTGCAGGCGTGTCATGGCTGCCGCCCTGCACAGCTGCCGCTGTGTTAGCCACAACGAGTGTGCGGCAGCGTTCGTGTGAGCCCAGGCCTGGCATGTTAGCCTTTTGCATTATTGTGAAAGTGCACAGGGCCACCGACGCAAAAGCGGGGACGCTTCAAGACATCGCGAACCGCAGGGCGATAAGATAGAGGTTGCAGAAAGAATCTGTTGCAACATGCAGGGTGACTTGAAAGTCCTGGATGCCCCATGTCGAGCATCCTTGTGCACAGTGGACACCTCCGCTTGTGCAGTGATGGTGCCAATAACCACCGTGCATTTCGTTCGCCCCTGACGTCCACCTGCTGAGCCCCGCATGCTGGCAACCCGTTACTGTTTGCATGCAGCTGGGAAGGCTCGAAGCTGCCTGTACGGGCCATACAAGTGGGCTTGCGCGGCGCTGCGGCGCTTGAGTTTGCCGCCGGCGTGCGCGGCCCGGGCGTGATCCTCATCGAGGACATCACTCCCTACGTGGCAGCCAGCCGGGACACGGTAGTGGAGCCGTCCCTGCAGGCCTGGACGCGCGCCCCGCCGCGGTGCAGCCACGACGCATCCGCCGCCGCTGATGCGGCCCAGCATGCCCCCAGCGGCACCTCGGCCGCGGCATCAACCACGCTAGGCGGCGACGTCGACGCGGAGCCCCACCATGAGCGGTCAGGCGCAGGCGCGGGTGAGGGCGCAGGGCAAGACAAGCTGTGTGCATCCGATGTGGAGGCGTTTGTGGGCAGGTGCTTGTGGGTGCCTGTGGAGCGGGTGGTGGCGGTGGATGAGCAGATCGCCAGGACGCTGCGCTGCAGCGAGCCACCAGCTTGAGTCGCACGCATTTACCGGGCTGGCGTTGCCAAAGGCACTATGACGTACTCTTGAACGCTGCAGCGTTGGTGATGTACGGCTGCGCACACAATGGCGGTGATGCTGAGCTCGCGCCTTTCAGCCAGCTCACCTGCCAGCTACATTCAGCCTTTACTTGGCATCGGCAACTTGCGAATTCTTTCACAATTGAGGCTGTGGCGCACATTTGCTAAAGCGATGCGCGTTAAGGCTGGCGAGTGTTGTGGTATGATCGTTCGCGTCGCTGCGGTGCGAAGATGCGGTTGCGTTCTTTTTCCGTCCCGAGACACCATGGTGCGCGTTAGGGACAATTGTAGCATGGTGTCAAACGCTATGCACGTTCTGATTTTGAGTACGCGCTTTGCGCTGTCACGTCATGACGCCTGGTGGTTACGTGCTGCTGTTTGGTGGATTCAAAGACGCCCACGCAAGGCAAACAGCGGCATGATACCAAGGCATGATACCAAGGCACGCAAGTGTCCAGGCGAGGTGCCAACCTAGTGACCCACCATGTGGGCGGATGCAGCAGGGCGGTAGGGCACACAGGCACTCATCATGTGCAAACCATTACAATCGTTACCGCGCTGTTGTGTCAACCTGGGTAAGAGCTTTGCATAGTTGTCTCACATGAACAATTGATAATGAATGAAGGACTCAACCTGGCCAGCCCATCACACCTGGCCACGCTTGTCATACAAAAAGACTTGTTGCAACACAGCGGTAAAACAAGCATGCCACTCGACATCCAACAGTATTCCTGCATCAATCCATCACTCCTCTGCAGAGCAGGTTAAACTCCGGTGCCTACCATGGTGGTTCGTATGTTCAAGGCCGGGAAAGGTGCCCCATGCAGGCTACTGCGGATGCGGGCTGGTGCATGGTTACCACCAGCTTTGCCAACGGCGCTGCGGCGCTAATTGCCGACTGCCAGCACGCGGTTGCACTGTGGGCAGGTGTGTTCCTTTGTGGAGCAGCCGGGCAGGCAGAAGGGCAGGCAGGCGCACAGCCACAGGTGCATGGTGCACAGCAGCCCAAAGCACAGCCACGGCAGCAGACCTGCGGTGCGGCAACAACACCGCGTTCATACATATCGGGGGGCGAACCCACCAGCAGGCGATGCGGTCAATGATGGAGCTGTAGTCTGCCTGTCACCAGTTGACTGTCAGCCACTTGACTGTCGCATACAGCTGATCGGCATGCTAGCAAGATGCAGCGATCAACTACATGTCGACAGCCAAGTGGCTGACAGGTGCAAGCAGGTCAGGTCGATGCTGGCTCTTAGCGCCTGCGACGAACTGTAGCGAATCATACACCGTGCACAACAATACACAGCACATGTCAACATGTGCCACATGCCTCTCATTGGCAGTGCCTCACCCTTGCGCTTATGGACGACCGTGGTGACGGGCATGTTGCAATTACGGCACCACATGCGCAGCGGCTTGCTCATGCCGTGGTGTACCACGATCACATCATCGTACACCTGCGCACGCACGCACGCACGCATGCAGCGCCACGAGAGCAGATACTTTGAAAACACACACAGTGTGCGCATGCGTACAGCTCTATGAGCGCTCATGAGTGACTTTCGCCGTGCAGGTGGCCATCAGCCGTTGGCCATCAAGCAGGCCGCAGCGCGACAGAAGACGAGATAATGGGGGCGCAGGGGATGCTTGACAGGCGCGCATGCTCATGCAAGCACACGGTGTGACCACGGATGTACGCATCGCAAGCATCACGTGCTTCAGCAGAGCTCAAGCTAGTGCAGCTGCATTGCGTCGCACTACAACTGCCATTACGACTGCGCCAAGCTCCCGTTCATGAACCACGTGCAGCAATTGCAGCAGTGCTGTTACGCGCGGCACAAGCAGCAAATGCATACATACAGCACCATGCAGCACCATGCAGCACCATGCAGCGGCAGTACCTGCACACCCAGGCGCGCGCATGCAGCCGGGCGCGTGCCTGCACCTCTACCTCTACCTGGTACTCCCGCACCGCCTGGGAGGTGTTCTCCCACACAGGGTGCCCCAGCACGGGCTGCGCAGCCGCCACCGGAGGGTAGGCCTTGCTGCCTGCGTAGGTGCGCCGGGTGGGTGGTGGAGCCAATCACGCGCGAGAGAGGGGTCCATCAGCATACTCATTCCGCACACCTATCAGCAAGGCAGCTGGATCATGCGGAACCGCAAAGGAGTGCGCTTGCTTGCCATACACCTTCGCTGCTCCCTCTAATCAAAGGGACATCGCATGAGCTGTACACGGTGCTTGCTCTGCTTCTGCGCTCTGCTTTGGGGTGTGGTGACCCATGGGGCGGGCGCATACATGCGCACGTATGGCACACGTCACAGCAGCACCTCTGTGCGTCCGTACCTCCAGGGTAGGGGGCAGCAGCGCCGCTGCTGGCCGCTTCCTGCTGCATCTCCTGCGGTGGATAGCCTGCGTACGCTGGGGCAGTGGGCGGCACCTGCGGGGGCGGCTGGTAGGTGCCCTGCTGGCCTGCGCCGGCGTACTGGTAGGGAGCGCTCATTCACTGCTGGAGACCTGGAAGGGGTGGGGCGGCGTCCCGGACGGGGACGAGCTGGCTAGCTGTTGTTGGGCAGTGACAAGCGGGGAACGAAGGGGGCAGCCAACACAGTCTAGAGCACAGGTGTGGAGGGGCGCGGCGGCGGTGAGAGGGAGCTTAGAAATGCAGCTATCAGTGTGTTCAATAGGACTGTGCCGAGTTTACAGCTTTATGTTGACGGGGCGTCCTGACGAGGCATTGTGTGCGCTGTGACTGTGAGTGCAGAAGAGGTGTTGGTGCAGGCGTTGCATGTGACTGTGTATGTGGAGTGGTGCACGGCCCTTTTCGTGCAGCTATGCCTTCGGGCTTGGATGCAGAGTTCACCGCTCCATCCACACACCTCGGAGCGAGGCAGGTGGGCAGTCAGTCAGTGGCAGGCACCTTCCGGGCCCGCTGTCATTCATTACTCACCGCCATGCAGCGCCGCTGACGACATCCGTGCAGGTAGTGCAATCAGCTATGTAGCCAAATTGGGTGCGACATGGCCTATGCAAGCTGAGAGGCCAGCAAGGACGTTATGGAAAGGATGCAGTCCGGTTGTGTGGCATGCACTGGCATGCACTGGGCTTGCAGGGTTCCGGCCTGCGATTGTGCACATTTTACGCGGTGGTCCACCCGCGTAGATACTTCACTATACTTTTTGCACTCGCCACTCTGATCTTAACCGCTACCGCTGCGCTTTTCACTGCCAGCTCCAGCCTGCCACCCGTCCAATGATACCAGCTTCATCGGGCCAAGTTTGCCACTGTTTCCCTGTGGTCTGTGTGGTACTTCTTGTGTTCGGGTCTTTGTCTGGAGGACTGTCTCCCCGAGGAGAACACGTAGCAAGCTCAAGGCTGAGGTTAAGGAGGAAGGTAATGGCTGAAGACTCGCGCCGTCTGGCCTGCGGCCGCGCCTGTGTGAAGCAGGTTGGTCCCGGGTCACAAAGGGCGTGTGGACACATCTGCTGGCCCTGGGTTTTGCAGCGCTGGCAACATGCAAGGCCGGACCCTTTCCAGGTCGCAGTTGTGGTGTGGCCGTTGGGATTGCGTGCTCCCAAGACTCAAAATATGAGCCTGAGCAGTGCACCACCTTCACGTTTGAAAGCGCGTGGTTGTGCTCAAGGGAAGTCAGTGCTGACGCCGTAGCGTCAGAAAGCCCGTTCGGCTAAGTGGTTGTGGCTTACAACTTGTTGCCAAGGTGCGTTGAACGCTTTGGTGTGACATAAAGCTGACAGCAGACGCTGCCGAGGAGAAAACGCCCAGACGAGTGGTGCGAGAACGGTTTCAGGGTGGCGAGAGCTTGGTTTCGCCACCCCGACCTGTTTTGCGTGTCACAGACTTCTGTGCAAGAAGACACTCGGCTGTTTTGATGCTGTACCATGTTAGGTGCTCAACGTTGGAGGAGCTAGCGAACTGCTCAGTCATCACGGTTGGGACACAGGACCTGGTTGATGCTCGACACTGGCTTGGCATAAACTTTGCAACAGGCACCTGAATATTGTTGTACGTGGACAGCCCTACGTTTGCCATCTTTTTTGAAGCCCCGGCTCACGCTCAGCATCCCAGGGGCATTGTGCCAACTTGACGCGGATGACGACGGACGCGGAAACCACTTGACTATTCAAGACCACGTAGGCAATAGTGTTCATCTGCTATACCTTGTGTACTCTGCAAATACACCAGGTTCTGTAGCTTCTAACCTCCACCTGATTTAGACCTTTTCTTGTTGAGACGTTGATGCAACCAACGCGTTGACACTTGACACAGCAACGGTCATCTTGCATGACTTCTTCAACAGCGCCACACAGCCTTAAGGCGGCCCTTTTGCTTGGTACACATGCCAGCACCTCCCTGTGAGTCGTTGGGCAGTTCGTGCAGATGCCATCTGGCTGCCGCTCGCCAGTTTAACGGCCATGGACTGCTGCGTTCGCCTGTGGCATATGCTTATGGGCAATACCATACTGCCATACTATACCTGCAATATGTTTAGCTGTACCCGCCGCGAGCTCTTCAGCCTTCCAGGTTGATGGTGTCAAGCCCTGAACCCTCCCACCCCCCACTCCATCAACCTCACACAAGTTGTTCACTGTTCATTTTGCAGTTCGGGTATGGTTCCTGCGACGTCTTTCTTGGGAGCGGGTTTGTTGCGCCTGACTCGCATTCTGCCTCGACGACTTGGACACGCCCTTCCTTGCCCAGCACGCACTGGCACCCTCCAGCACCTTCGGCCGTTTGGTTCGGCCACAATCGCCGCGAGCCCCGTATATGTACCCCTTACGCAACGTTTGGTCGCTCAGTGTCGAACGTGGTGGTTCTCCAATCACGCCGGCTTGACCCGAAACACTGAGAAATTGAAGCGTGCGTGGCAAGAATTCAAAGCAGCAGCCTTTGTGAACAGTATAACCCTAAGCCAGGATGGCCAGGTGAGCCCTGAACTGCTGCTTGGTTGTGTACGTCGGAACGTGTGTTTGCTTGACGCTGCTCCTGGAGGCCTCCAGGCTCGGATGACGTGTGCGCCGGGTTCCTCTCGGTTCTGGGGCAGCGCTATGCGTGTTGGAATTTCGGCAAACTTGGTATTTATGGTTGCTTCTGAAACCAGTATTGTCTGATGCGAATACGAATCTGTGTCGCACTGCTGGTAGGCACTCCTGGCGGCCGTTCTGCCAGCTGCTCTGCTGGTGCAGCTGATGCCTCACCGGTTCTCAACTCTGGCATACTCACTGGGGACACCAGAGCAGTTCCAAGCCTCTTGCGATGCTGACGCCGCTAAGCGAGCAGCCGGCAAGGAGCAACACAGCTGGCTATGGGCGCTGCTGTGCGCTCTCGGGGCGGCGTTGATCTCAACGCTGGCCACAGCAATCAGGACAGCAGCGGCCGTGCTGAACGCAGCCTGCGATGAACTCTTGGTTTTTGCCAGGGGTCTTTACCTTATGCTCCTGTTCTCGCCAGTCATCTGCACAGCCCCACTTCCTGCCCTGCTCGGGTCCGTACTGGCGCTGCCAACTGCGCTGCTGCGCACGCTCGCGGGTGATGCAGCAGTTGCTACAGCTAGGGGCGAGGTGCAGGCGGCTGCTACAGCGACTGCCTCTGGCCAAGGACCGTCTTACCTCGAGCCATCAGCTCGCAGTGCGACAGCAGATGCACAGCCCGCGCCGGCAGCGGAGCGCAGCGCTTGTGGCGCCGGCCCGGGTCCGTCGTCCTGCGCCTTGCAGGCAGCGGAAGGCAGCCACTCAGCGCACCACAGACGGGGACAGGCATCGCAGCAGCAGCAGCAGCAGCAGCAGCAGCAGCAGCAGCAGGGCAAGTCTGAACAGCAGCAGGTGGCGAGCTTGCGCCTGGGTGCAGCTCGTGCGGCGCAATCGCTGGAAGCCGCGCCGGAGGCTGCTCACCAGACGTGGCTCGACGTGCTGAAGTGGACCCTGGAGCGTGCAGGCCCTGCTTTCATCAAGTGGGGGCAGTGGGCCAGCACACGGCCTGACTTGTTTCCTGAGGACGTGTGCAGCAGGTGCGGGACCGGCAACTTGTACGCTCGTGCCACAGTTGTTGTATGCTTGTTTGTTGGGCTTGAACCAAAATCCATTTGAGCACCACACACAACTACGCTGGTGGCGGTGTGTCGTCGTGGTTTGTCGTGCCTTCTTGGATACTCGCACCTCGTCCTGTTCGTCCGTGTGCTGCAGGGCCGTGTGCACGGCTGAAAGGCTGAGAGCACTCCTTGGTGTGCTGGTCTGTGTGGCTGTTGAGCAGCTTGCCATGGATTGCTGCTGCTGCTCTCGCCGCTGTGTGCAGGCTTGA
>BDDA01000407.1:54538-67826 GCA_001662385.1 Chlamydomonas asymmetrica | reverse complement strand
AAGGGGGGGGGGGGGGCGCCCCACCACCCACACACCCCTGCAACGCACAAACCTGTTGCATCAGGTGTTACTCTAGCTGCACGTTAGTTTTCAGGGAGTATGTTCTCCCACAAGCCACGCAATATGTCACACACAGTGAGCCATGCGATCCCGTCACGCATGCAATCTGAGTCATGCAATACGTCATGCATGCACACTGAGCATGACACCCACAGACCAAGCCCGGCTGCGTTCTTATGTGTGAGGGTGCGAGCGGCTGTGTTTGACCAAGATTGCACTCAACTCAATGGAAACACTCCTGCACAGTCGTCGCATGGTACATTGGCTGTGTACAGAGGTTCTGGTCACCATGTTCCATTCAATACATTCACCTGGCGCGCTGTGCCGTTTGCTTGTGCACCACCACTGTCACCAGGCGGCGTTCAGTCGTCCCCTGGAGGAGCTGTTCACAGAGTTTGACGAGGCGCCAGTCGCCAGCGGGTCCATCGCGCAGATACACCGTGCGGTGCTGTCGGAGGAGGGCGCTAAGGGCACGGGCTGCGCGCCGGGCACGGTCGTGGCGGTCAAGGTGAGAGCGTGAAAGCCCCACTCACGCCTGGAGACTCTAGTATCAATTGCATGTGCCGGATTTGGAATCCGCATGGAATTGAGTGTTGGGGTGCAGCGATGTGCATGGTGCTATCTGTGCAAGGGAGGCAGTAGCATGCGTGACGCTGTGTCATCATGGCGTATGTGTGACGGCTGTGTGCAGGTGCGCCACCCAGGCGTGTCTGACATCATGCATCGCGACTTCATACTCATGACGGTGAGTAGTCGTCGTCATAGTGGTCGTCATTGGCAGCTAGCGTTCAGAAGCGGGGCAGTGCATGAGCGCACGACGCAGGCGTGCATCCCTGCTGGCTGCACTCGGCCACTCGCGTCCCTGCCTGCAGCGTGTGGCTGCCGTGGCGTTATCGTTGGCTTGCTACGCCAGCCTCACGTATATGGTCGTATGGGGCGTCATTGCATCAGCCTTGCTGGTAGCAGCCTGACGCGGAGTCGTGGGCGCCCAGCTTGTGTACGCGTGGACGCCGCCAGTCGCACGCCAGGCCTGCAAGCTGTGCTGTGCGCATGCGTGGTGTATGTTAGATCGCTAGTGTGTGTGCGCAGCGGCATCCACCCTCACCTTGCCTGACAGCACCAAGGCAAGGTGCCAGGCATTGCACGTTCCGCCATCTGCATGCACCCCCGCTTGTGGATGGCCAACCCCCATGCCCGCACATGTCCCGGTGTCGTAGCGCTGTTATGCACACTCTGGTGATTGCTCCTTGTGATGTATGGATTGCACTGCCCTCCAACACCACCATGGCTTCATATTGTCCCCCGCCCCCCTATCCCCTCGCCACCCGCAGCGCGCCGCCACACTGTGCTCCAAGCTGCCGGGTCTGTCTGAGCTGCGCCTGGAGGAGAGCGTGCGCCAGTTTGGCGGGCCGCTCAAGGAGCAGCTGGACCTCAGCATTGAGGCGGAGCACCTGCGCAAGTGAGGCAGGGAGGGAGAGGCAGTTTAGCGCAGCAGCAGACAACTGTCTTGTGCAGAGAGCTTGTGCGGAGTGCCAGCGTGGGGAGGGGAGGGGAGCGGGGGGCTGCCACGGAGTGGGCATGGACAGGCGTGGCGGGGATGGCTGCCAGCCCGCACGTCATGGCTAATGGGGTCATTGTACTGGGCATCGTGCCATGGAATACGGCATCCAACAGCAGCGGTGCTGCTGGACTCCTCGACAACATCCTTGCGTGCACGTGCATGCATGCGGCCTATCCTCACACGTGTGAAGTGATTGACCAAAGTACAACATGGCCGCACCTGCTGCTGCTGACGGTGTGCAATCATGCCTGCCCGCCTGCCTGCGGCCGCTCATCAGGTTCAATGCCAACTTTGCGGGCGCCGAGTGGGCCAACGTGAGCTTCCCGCGCCCGCTGTTCCCTCACGTGGCGCCGGCGGTGCTGGTGGAGTCGTTTGAGGAGGGGAACCTCATCTCAGGGTGAGAAGGGGGAAGGGGCTGAGGGGCGGTGGCATCGCATGAGAGGGAGAGAGAGAGCCCCAGTCAGGCCATGAGGCTGTGGGGCCGTGAGGGTGAGGGTGAGAGGGGGGCCACCCTGGCCGCCCGTAGCAGGAGAGCTGCAGCAGCAGCAACAGCAGGACTAGCAGTATCAACCATGAATTGTATTGGGGAACGTGTGGTGTTTGACTCGAACAATGTGGAGGGTATGTGCTTGCCTGTCGGGCCCTGTCAGCGCCACCGGCAGCACGCCATGTGTGTCAGGGTGAGGCGTGCAGGTCAGTGGCGTCTGAAGCTGCTCAACATGCACAAGCGGAGCGGTACGCATGCAGCTGCTGCTGGTTGCAGCTTTGACCCTGCGTGTGGCAAACACTGACACACATGCACCCTCCCCCCCTGGTGTAGGTACGTGAGGTCGCCGCACCGCCTCAACGTCAGCCTGGCGCGTGGCGGCGTGAGCATCTTCCTCAAGATGATGCTGCGCGACAACTTCATCCACGCAGACCTGCACCCCGGCAACATACTCGTCAGGGAGGCCACGGTGAGGCAGCGGTGCCAGAGCCGGCTGCCGCCAGCAGCAGCGCCCCGCACCACCCGCATGCATTGATTGATGGATCCAGTGGTGTGGATCAGCCATGCGCAGTTGGTGGAAGAGTTACTGTGCGAAGGCGGAGGAGCAGGCAGAATGGCATGCGGATGCTAGAAGCGGCAACATCAAAGCACCATGGCAGTCCATTGCCAAGTCGCACTATAACCAATCACCTGCAGCATCGACCTGATGTTGTTGCTGTTGTTCATGATGGTGTGCAGACGCCAGAGTGGTTGGCGCACGGCGGTGCGTTGGGCCGCGCCGCATGGCACACGCTGGCGATGCTGCCACGGCGCGTGCGCGCGCTGCTGCCCCAAGCGGTGGTTGTTGACTTTGAGCCGCGGCTGGTGCTGCTGGACACCGGCATGATCGTGGAGCTGAGCAAGGACGACAAGGACTCGCTCGTGGGTGAGTCGTCATGACTCACACCGTCATGCATGAGTCATGCATGGCAGCATGGGTCATGCCGGGTGTGGCCATGCCGATGTTGGCTAGATCATAAGTTCTCATATCAAAATACATTTATGTATGCATGTGCAAGGGGTTTGCAACAGCTTGAGTGTTGCAGCACAGGGGGGTCAACCCCTCATGGCCCAACCGGTGTGACACTGCTGTGGTTGCTACTGCTTGGGGGTGCTGCGACTCCTGGGTGGCACCAAGCTACCATACCCATCATCGCATCATGGGCTTCACTGCTCATTGTTTATGGGTGGCTGCGTGTCATATGACGACGCTGCGTGCTGACGCTGACCGGCTCTCACCCTTTCCACGCTGGCAGGTTTCTTTGGCGCGCTCACACGCCTGGATGGTGAGCGCCTGGGGCGCGCCATTCTGCGGCTGTCGGAGGGCGAGGGCAGGAACTGCAAGGTGCGTAGCAGCAGCAGCAGCAGCGGCCGGAGTGTGCGTGCGCCGTATACGTGTATGTGCCATGCCACACAGCCGGTTGTAGATGCCCCGGTGGCAGGGGCCGTGCAACTTCTCTGCCCGGGACAGGCTGCTAATGCTGCTTAAGACCCCCTTGACGATGTCGACCATCCTGGTGTGATCTTCGCATGTCATCGTGTCACTCATGTATGTGTTTTGATGTGTGTGTTTGCGTGCGTGCGTGTGTGGCATTTGTGTGTGGTGTGCAGGACCCTGAGGGCTTTGTGCGCAACGTGCGCGACGTGTTTGCCAACGTGGACACGGAGGCGCTGCGGCTCAACACGCAGGAGGTGTTCAGGGTCATGCTGGACACCATCCGCGAGCACCAGGTGAGCGGCGAGCGGCAGCAGCAGCAGGTCCAGCAGCATGCTGATCGCAGGTACACGCACACGCCTCTGCAGGCCAGGGCGGCGCGCGTGTGCACTCCTCTCGCTGCGCTGGCAGGGCGACGGCGTGCGATGCCGAACAGCCGCTGGCTGGGCCTGCATGCAAAATCGGATGCCGATCGATGGACGAGCGTGATGGACGAGTGGTGTTTCAAGATCATTTATTGGCACGCCAGGCCTTTGAGGTGCATGAGCGTGTACTCTGTGGCTCCCTGCTAGAGACGAATTCGCATTGAAGCAACCTACACATACACACACACGCCCGCTTGCAGTGCAGTGCAGTGCAGTGCGCTCGTCACACAACTCATGGCATTGCCGCATCGCCACCTCACCGCGCTGTGCCTCCACCAACCCCCTACCTACCCGCCCGCCCGCCTGCCTGCTTACCTGCCAACCCGTGCAGGTGACGCTGCGCTCCGCCGTGAGCACGGTGGTGGTGACCACGCTGGTGCTGGAGGGCTGGTCCTCGCGCCTCGACCCCGACATCCGCATCATGGACATGATGCGCGACCTGCTGGTGGCGGACTGGAAGGACCGCATCAGCCTCACCGTGGACAAGATCATGTCAACCAACGCCCTCGCGGTGGCGTAAGCGCGCTCATGCGCCGGAGCGCAGCCGTGCAGCGGCGCAGCAGCCTCTGCTCATACGGGTCCTTGCCCCGTACGCAGCTGCTGCTGCTGCTGCGGCGGCGGCAGCTCTACCACCCTCCCTTGCACTAGTTTCCCAGCCCTGCAGCGTGGTCCAATTTGATTTCTGCTGCGTTTTTGAGCGGTATGTCGGTCGAGATGCGCACTGCATTTGCTATTTATTCTTCCAACCCGCGTGTCAGTATTCGTTATTTTACAGGTCAGTGAGTGTTGTTGTTATCGCCATGTCCCGGCCATGTGATTGTGCTTTTCGACACTGCGCTACAGTGTGACCTTCCCGGTTACTTCCCGAATGCATCACAGCTCGCAGCTGCCCAGCGCATTGGCCCATTTTGTTCCATCGTCGTTTGGGAGAGGTAGCGTGAATTGCGCTATGCATTAGCCTGCCCTGCGGGCACTGCGTGCGCCTCGTATGGGGCCGGCCTGGCAAAGCAACACGCCGTAGTGGTGTGGTTTCATCGTGCTTGCATCCGCGTCAAGCCAGTACGCCGCTCGGCACGATTGCCCTGCCCCACCCCGTCCCCTGCCTGCATGCTCAGCACCTCTCGTTGGATGTGTTCCGACATCTCATGAAGCGCGGAGACCCACGAAGTGTCGCTGTGGAATTCTGGATTGGCTGTATGGGGCACATGCAACACAGGCGGGGCTGTTTTTGCTGCCTTCCCCTTTCCACCCCTCGTCGTATGTTGAGTTTCTAGTTCTATAGCTAATCACTGCTTGTTTTGCTGCCTGTGACGTCCACATTAAGTTTACGGCAGCACCGACCGTCATGCCAAATCGCTTGCCCTCTCCGCTTTATTCACCGCTTCCCAGCTGCAGTGTGCGCATTGCAAGCGCTGCTTATGAATTTTGATTGCGATCCTGCTGTGGCCCATTCGGCCCAGCTTGGGACCTCACCCCAATTATTTCACGGCAGCTACGAGGTGTTTGATGTGACCATCACAGCCGGCGTCACGGCGCGTGCCCACACATGCTCAACTGCCAGCCCTTGGAAGCATTTTGTTGTGGGTAGCCTGATGTCTATGCCATGGCAAAGCCGCCAAACGCATGTGCGCGCCTGTCACTTTGCTCTCCTGTGCCCAACGTTTTGCTATATGTTTTGGCGCAAGGCTGAAACGGCTCGTGCCTGCAAGTCTTGTCCAGTGATGCCTTCAACTACACAGCCACAGCCCGCGTGTGGCTACTTGTGATCAGGGTGGGGTCTCTATGCGGTGCCTCTGCACATGACTCGTCACACACCCCCGCACATCATCGCGTGTAACCCGCCTTCACTATGCGCTCTCATGTGACGATGATGAGCTGTCAGGTCATACCATGTCACCCCTTTGAGAGAGCAGGGGTTGACGCGCCAGGTGCACCAGTCCTGGACTGCTTTGGCAATGAGTCAGTGACAAAGTGTTGTCGACCTATCCCACTGGCCCACCAGTGTGGCCCTCACTCCCGTGCGGCCCGGGCGACCCTTGGTGGTTGCGGCGGTGGTGCTTACAAGGCGCAGCAGGCTGCCTGGCAAACAACCATAGGAGGCCTGCGTGAACACACTCCCAACATGATCGCGTTGAGTTATAAGCTTGGATTTTGCCATACTGATAGCGGTGTAAAGCCAACACGGGCCGTACTAGTGAGCGGGAGGAGCATGCACTGATCACATACGGTGCAAGTCTGGTGAACTCCGCAAAAGAAGGCATTGCAACAGTGGTGTAAGCTGATCGCGCCGGCCATACCGAAAGACAAGCACAGCACTACAGTACATATGCATGCCATGCTTGGCGTGACGCATTAGGATCGCGGCCAGCATGCTAGTGACGCATGCGAATCTGCAGCCGCACATGAGGGCCATGTGGCTCGGCAGGAAAAAGGGAAAAATCTCGATCGCAACCGCACAATCTTCAAAGCGTGTTTGTTTTGTGACGGACCAACACGCGTTGGGTCAGAGGTCCTTCACCGCATGACACGGCCTGCCTGCCTTGCCAACCTACACATATGGTCACATGCACAAGGCACCAGCAGTGCCATGTTACAAGTTGTAATCGCGGAGCTGCAACTCGCAAAGCCGCAACACAACACGCGCCCTGTGCCCACTTCCCCTCGCTGGCACCTCGTCAGCTGCACTGATATGTACATATTTCACGGCAGGCGCTGCTGCTGCCGCTGCATCGCAACAGGGTGGCCACAGCATGTACTCGGCCGACGCAGTGAGGCAGGGGAGCGAAGCGGAGGGGGGCAGGGGCAGTCCAGGGAAGAAGGCCAACCGGACTGATATGCACAGAAGTCGCTTGGTGGGTAATGCCGTCATGCCCAAGTGGTTGGATACGGTCACGGCCACAGTACCGACCAGGACATTTCACATTTGGAATCGGCCGATATGTTCGGAAGGAGACTCAAAATTGTCGGACAGCAGCAGCAGGGTGGTGGTGGTGGTGGGAAGGCATGGCGGGGAAGTGTCAAGGGGGATGCGGGTGGGAGGCTCGGGAGATCAACGGGAAGCGCTTTTGAGTGAAGCGGGAATCGCACGCACAGCGGCTGCGTGCAAACAAAGGGAAGCAGCCAATCCTGTGCATCGTGTTGGGATCAACATGCATCCCCAACCAGTGTTGCATGCCGGGTGATAAAGAGCAGCATGTGCAATCAAGGCCACAGGTATGTGCAAGTCCCAGGCTATGGTATGTTGCTGTCATCCACGCCACAGTGGCCATCACAATGTGGAAGCGACTCATTAGCGGTAGCCCACCACACCCGTACGCATCAGCTGCTCAATAACAAGCCTCTTATCACAATTCGCATCGCTGCACAACAGACGCGTGCACAATACCATATTGCATGGTTCGGATGCTTCGGATGAGTTGGCTGACACACGCTCATGCACAACCAAGCAGCCGCCATGTAAACTGCCTGCACGAGCAGTGCCAACACCGCATCTGCATCCAAGTACAACATGTGATGCGTTGCTTTGCGGGGAGACAGAGCAGAAATGTATGTCGCTTCAGCACAGGAGACAGCCATGCCAGCGAGGGGCATGAGGCGGCAGGCAGATAGCGCTAGCTCAACATGAGAGAAAGCACATGAGACAGCGAAGCAACCAACAGGGTGACCAATCGCACTGAGCGAGGTGTTTTTGGTAGGGCGCGGGGCCGCTGAGAGACAAAGTGATTAATCGGAAGCGCCCGGGGCGCGATTCGGTGGGGTGTGTGGCGGGTAATACGTATGGCAGTGCTAAGGGTGGGCCGTGAGGGGGTTGTGCTTGGCACCCTGTGCATCCAGCCCTCACTCAGCATGCAGCCAGGGCCTGTGGCACAGGGCTGAGCACCACCGTGCAGCGTGCCATCTCCGCGCGTTGCTTCACTTGGTGATGCAGCAGAAGCGGTAGCCTATGAAGCGCTCGTACTCGCTCCATATGGCGGTCCACGCCTCCACCTGCAGGGCCAGCAGGCGCAGCAGCAGCAGCAGCGGCAGCACATCGCTGATGCGTTAGTGCTCGGGCATTTATTAGGAGCAAACCAACGGCCAGTCGTGTACTGCAAAAGACACTGGTGTACGCATCACCACCGTGCGTTGCTGGGTGCCGATCAGGAACGCACTCAGTGGTAACCGAGCAATGGCCTGCCTGGTCATCATCAGCGCCACCGCTGTGCCCCAGACCTCGAGACCTACACCTGCTACGGTGTGGTGTTGTGTGGTAGCAGTGAGGACTGGCTCAGGCTTTGGCAGTCAAATATCCCGTGTGCAACGCCATGTCGCTGGGGGGGAGAGGCCACCTACTCATCCCTCATCCCTCATCCCTCCCTCGCTTACCTCCGCCACCACCTGTGAGGGGCCGGCGCACAGCCTGACGCGGCCGCGCCCCACTGCGGAGCTGAAGAACAGCACGCGGCCTGCGACACACACGCCGACCACAGCAACATGGGGGCACACGCGCTGGTAAGGACAGTGTCAGACGGAATGAAGGGTGTAGGTGGACCGCGTATGCATAAGGATGATGACGGTGCCTACCGTGTCTGCTTATGGTGGAATGTGCATGGGAGATGCATGGCAGGAAAACATGCCAACAGGCCCGCTGAGCTCACAGGTCATGATCCCGTGCTGACATCGACTCTGCCCGTCATGTGATGGTCCACCAAGGCAAATACTGATCCCTGCCTAACGCACGCGCAATGTCGCTGTGGTTGCAGACCAGCGGCACCTCTGTCACTGTGTGCCCCCCGCTGTGCGTGCCTATGCAGCCCTCCTGCGCCTCCGTGCGGCGCGCTGCATGCATGTGTCAAGGAACGCACCACTCGCCGTCACCCTCACGCGAGCCACCGCCCTCACGCCTCACCTATGTACGCGTTGAGCGTTGTGCTGTCGCCAAAGGTGGCAGCTGCGGCAGCAGGCACACAGCCAGCAGCAGCAGCAGCAGCAGCAGTCGCAGCAGTGTCACACACAGTTAGCAGTTAGCACTCTTGGCGTCCAGCGTCAGTGTGTTGCACATGTGCATCCCACATGTGCTTGCTGTGCGCAGGCCATTCGGCCATCACGGTTGCACCAGTGCCGCTGTGCACTGCAGGCTGTTGTGCTGCAACAACACACAGTCACACACACACGTGCTTCGCGCTCACCCACAAACCCGCCAATCGCACGGTCCTGGCTGCCCACACGCTCTGCGTGGTTTGGCACCGGCAGCGGCTTGGGCGGCATAGGCGCCAGCGGAACGTTGTCGCTGCAGGTGAAGTTGAACTGCAGCACGTCCATCAGCCCGGCCGCCATGCTCTTGTACGACGCCTGCAGCAGGCAGCACCAAGAAGGGTGCGTTGTCTGAACAACTCACACTCTCACTGTACACCAGCGCGGACAAGTCATGTACACCATGCAGTTGGACAGGCAGCCGCTGAGCAATGCACGGCATGCAAACGGCAACGGGCTTAAACGGCTGAGCTAGCACGTTGTCACTGCATGGCTGCATCAGAGGTGTGCAGCACCATCAGCAACGTTCACCCAACGGACTGAACATCGAGGTCAGCGGGAGGCAACGCACTGTCGGCGTGTCCCGCCGCGCGCGTGTCGGCACCCACCTCGGCGCGCGCAATGGTGCGTAGGAATGAGCCTTGGAAGCAGGCGCGCGAGTAGGTGGAGGGCGTGCCGGGCGGGATGTCGCCCACCATCAGGCCCAGGGAGCCGCCCGGCCGCGTGCAGAACTGCTCAGTGCAGGTAAGGATGGTAACACAGGGAGCACCCCAGCGGGAACAGCACACGTACTACACGGTCCTCCGGGCAAGTCCTCCATGCCAGCTCAGCAGGCAGTGCAAATGTGTGATGGTTGGGACGAGCAGCAGCTGTCCGCGGATGCAGTGGATGCCATCGTGTGGTGTGTCGTGGCCTGAGCAGGCAAGTGAAGGGCCGGCAGGGTCTAGGGATGGCACGGCAAGCTTGCACCACCTTGAACGCTTGCGCGCGCTGATATCGCGCGGCGCCGCACGCGCGCAGCACACATGGATGGCAAATTGGCAATGTGTTCAGACAGCGCTACAGTGCATGCCAGCATGCGCACCTGGCTGACAGGCGCTGGTGTGGGGGGGGACGGTGGCACGGGCGGCGGCCTGCAGCACAGCAACCACAGCAGGAACAAGAGTGGGCCAGCCCTCGCACTAGACATGCACATACCTTCAGGATGACCTGTTAATGCAATGCTTGAAGTGAGGGTCGTGGCATGCACGCAGCATGCACATAGGCCAGCAGCACGCAGGTTCTGGCAGACTCACACGCGCCCATCCCCATCACCCACGGAAGCATGCACATAGGCCAGCAGCACGCAGGTTCTGGCAGACTCACACGCGCCCATCCCCATCACCCACGGATGACCAATCCACAAAATCCACACAGATAACTCATCACTTGTCCAGGCAGGCGGGCACAGCCCGTCACGACCCCACTGCCAGCGCCCACCTAGGCGGGTGTGGCGGCAGGGGGGGGTAGGGCGGCGGCGCGGGCGGCGGCGGCCTCAGGCGCTTCCCGGAGACACACACCACGCCCACCACCTGGCCGTCCGGCTGCAGCCCCCGCTCGTAGTCGGGCTTGTAGTCGTAATCCGTATAGTATGCGTCATAGGGGGCCTCCTTGATGGCGGGGTACAGGCAGTGCGCGGCGGGGGGGGTGGTGAGGTTGTAGGGCGTGACGGTGCAGTCATCCAGGATGCGCGCGTCGGGCGCGCAGGCGATGGAGGCCACCACCAGCAGCGGCTCAACGTCCGGCCTGGTGAGACGATGAGAAGAGGTGATGAGAGGTGATGAGAGGTGTGATGAGGTAATGGGGCACAGCTAGGGATCACACCAGCGGGGGGGGGAGGCTGCCAGCTTGTGGCAAGCAAGCAGTCAGTGGCGGTTGCCACGCAGCACGGCGGGGAATGTTCCGGGAATGAAATGCAAGCATGTGCGTATGGCCTGAGTCCTGGCTGACATCAGCAGATCAACGCACCGTATGTCGGTAGTTCGCCCGGGCGACCACACCACATCGCCGGCCGTCCACGCGCGGGGGTGGTACACCTTGGTGACGTACGCGCCTGCAAACGGCAGCCCCGCCTGGCGGCACGCAATGCGCGCCACGCGGTTGCCACCGGCGGCACATGCTGCCACCACCGCCTGCAAGCGCACGCGCGGGGAGGTGGGCAGCAACATACATAGCAACGCGACGTTGTCACCCAAGCAAGCAAGAGGTCATGGCAAGTGATGCAGGCAAACGCGTGGCAGAACCGTATCGAGGCAGTCAAGGGATCTTGCCAGTGTGCTGCGAATTGCCTCCGTACGATGCAAGCCACACGACAGCGCCAAGCAGAAAGCAATGCGAGCAACGCAGCCATCATTGCACCACCGCGCCCTTGCAAACAGCACATCTGCACATTGGCGTTGGCACTGAGAGGCGGTCCTGCCAGGCCAAGCATCAGCTGATCCATCAGGCAGCCCCCGTTCGTAGCTTCACCGCCGCAGCCTGCGCCGCACGCACCTGCGTGGTGCTGTTGGGGGGCCACGTGAAGCGCAGCTGGCCGCTGCCGGGCACACCTCCCTCCGCCACAAACACCTGCAGCGCCGGCACACACACACGTTGCAGCACATGCGCTGGGACTGCTGCGCGCGGTTCTTGGTGTGGAGGAAGCGCGAGCAGCGCCGTGCTCGTAGCCGCCTGGCGCTGTAGGCGCAACGCCCATGCAGTGGCAGCCAATCCATCCAGGCCTCGCTTCGCAGTTTGCACGTATTGAGCATCAGGTCACCGCTTCAGTTGTGTTGGATCCTACTATCTCCAGTTCAAGCTCAAGTTCAAGTTCAAGTTCCAGTGCTGGCGCTGGTGCTGGTGCTAGGGTCCGCTGTACACCTTGAAGCTCAAGGCTTCACCCACACTGGCTTCGCCTTGCAAGCCAGCGCCTACCCGTATGGTGGAGGTGGCGTTGACGGGGAGCAGGCCCGGGGAGGGCGGGGGCGAGGGCGGCAGCGGGGGCGGCGCAGGCAGCGAGGGGCCTGGCGGGGGCGACGGCGGCACCAGCGGCGCATTGGAGTCCGGCGGCTGGTACGAGATCAGACCCTGCAGGCGCAGGACAGAGGACACACGTGCAGGCAAAAGCAACCTCGTGTGGGCGCAGGACTTACAACACTGTCACCGTGCTGCTGCAGGGAAGGGAAGCGGGGAGGGGGAACAGCCCGAGCACTGCCAACGTCATCCGCCTTCCTCTGGAGGCCAGGGAGGGTCACACGCATGACCCGCACCTGGCACAGTATGGCGAATGCCACGCGGTCTGTGAAGCCCCTCACGCCTGCCTGCAGGTACACCGCGTTGGTGAGGTTGGGTGACGGGTCGTTGCCAACCACCTGCGGGTGATTGAGGCACGCGCACGTCCAAGCATGCATGCAAGCCAACACCAGAGGAAGGTGGGTATATAGGAATCACAGCCTTACAGCTCAGCCTGATGATGTGCAGTGGTGTGGTTGGTGTGCACATGCTGAGGTAGGCAGGCAGGCGTACAGGTGGGGCTAGCCATGTGGTGAGGCAAGGAACGGCCATGGGGTGGCCATGACCACCTGCTGCAGAAAGGCGCGCTACTTCCCCGCCATGGGCACATGGGGGGCAGGGCCTTCCTGCCTTGATTAAAAACCGCATGGCACTACACCAACATGCATCTCAAAGCAAACGATGAGGGACACACCTTGCTAGGAGTGTCACGCGTGCAAGCGGGTAACGCTAACACGCTGCAGTGAAGCCCTGGGGACAGTGCACGTTATCAGCAGTCAAAGGACCGACACAAATAGACCACCCAGGCCGAGAGAGCCATGACCTAACATGTGCGTGTTGCATGCGCCCCAAAGTCAAGTCAAGGGTAGCAGGCCATGACGCGGTACGTAACTACGTTGCCGCGAGGAAACCACATACTCACAATGGGTGGTCGCTGCATGATGGCATCATGGGCCCGCTCAAAGCCGATCGACTGCGGCAGTCAAGTAAGGTGAGGTGAGGCGAGGCATACAGGTCAGGTGGTGATCAGGAAGGGAGGGGCACACCACACCGCGTGAGATCAAGGGAGTTGCGTGAGGCAAGATGAGGAGCAGCAAGGGCTTGCACGCGGACAGCTGCGATGCTCAAGGGCACGTTTCCAGTCAGGAGCACCCCACCACCCCTCAAGGTGTGGTCCTCCTCTCACCTGGCAGTACACGTTGGCTGATGACACGCCGTCGCACTGGCTCTCCGAGTGT
>BDDA01000407.1:42416-53552 GCA_001662385.1 Chlamydomonas asymmetrica | reverse complement strand
GGGGGGGGGGGGGGGGGGGGGGGGGGGGGGGGGGGGGGGGGGGGGGGGGGGGGGGACCTCAGGGAGCTGTGCAAGCCACAAGGGTGCACGGTGTGTGGCTGCTGACTGGCCTGGTGGACTGACCAGCTTCTGCCGTAGTGCGTGTGGTGTGGTATGCTGTGGGTGCGTACTCTGTTGCATGTCATGTTGTGGGCCCCCCCATCCAGGACCTCACTTTTGCCCCACAACATCAGTGCCACCCATCTCATCCCACCCGTTCACAGCAGCAGCAGCAGCAGCAGCAGCCGTCCGGGCTAACAATCCTGAGCGCAAACCACCCCGATGTGCGACAGTGCATGGGGAAAGTGCCGCTGCTCAGCCCCGCTGGTAAGGTGCACCCACTGCCTATCGGATTACTGTACGTATCGCACGTGTCAACATGTTACAAGCGCAAACGCAGGACCACCACCAGTGGTGGGTGCAGTGCAGCGCTCACCATGAGATGGGGAGAGGCGTGGTGGTGTTGGGGAAGCGGTACGTGGGCTGCACAGCCAACACACCACCAGTCCAATACACACGCGGGGCACATGTCAGGGCGGAGGCGAGCGGAAGGCGGTCGGAGGTATGCTGCTGTTCACGCAAAGCTTACCATGCTCACTCACACACAGGTTCACACATGCAGTTCAAACACAGCCCTGACCAAGCGCGTGGCACGGCTGCGGCTTGGTCTGCTGGGCAGCGGTGAGCGGGTGCTGCCGCTGCTGCCTGGCGGCCTGGCGGCGCTCTCACTTACCTGGTAGAAGACGTACACTCGGTTGGTCTCTGCGCAGCGCAAGGCAATGGAGGCAATGGCACGTGCACACATGCACACATACACATATACATACGCCTGATGTCGAGCCAGTGAGCCAATAGCCATGCATTATCGTGATCCTGGCAGTGGGGGCCAGGGGAGCCGAACGTCATGCATCGAGCAATGCGGGAGTGGGGGTGCGCCTGCATTGCCGAGGCAGCACAGGGCTGAGGACCACCCTTTACGCGCCGCACCCAGATGCACCAACAACCTCATCCGTTGTGACCAAGCAAGGAACGATGCATGGGCACGCATGATGCGTGTTCAGCGCTTTGTGAGCATGGATGGTGCTTGCACGACGGCAGTATGGAGGATCTGCACTCCCATTCAGTTCAAGGCCATCATCTAATCATTATGTCAAAAGTCAAGTCAAACCTTTTTTTGACACACTTTGCAAGGCAAAGTCACAGGCTGGCACGCGCACCATCGTAGTTCCCCGCGCAGGTGATGTACGAGAAAGAGACGTCCGGGACATACACGTTGCAGGGCGTGGTGGGGTTGCAGTAGGAGTCCGCAGGCGCGCCGATGATTTCTGCGCCCGCGTCAGGCAGCAGGCGCTTGCCCGTGAGCAGCTCGTATCCCTCCACAGGCCACTCGACGCCTTTGCTCCAAGCGACGGCGCCCACGTGGCCCTGCACGTGCAGAGGACGGTATGGCCCCAGGCGCCCACCGAGGACACACCAGCATGGGGAAAGGTGCTTTGCACAACAAGCAAGGAAACCGCGGTGCTTTGCAGGTTGCAACAACCAACACTGAGTGCAGCGGAAGTTCCGGGACTTAGGCCCAGGCTTGGATATGCCTGGGAAGGTGAATTCTGGTCCTTGGGTAGTTGAGATGGCAGCTACCACCCCAGCACAGATGAGTGAGCGTATACACAGCTGTGTCATCGGTGCAAAAGCCAAGCCGGAGGAACCGTTCTCCGCACCAGCACATCATAGGGCCGACTGCAGCTCGGAAGGCCCCAATGCAGTTGCACTTCACAGCATGACAAGGTCCGACCCGAGGTAAACGGCGGACGCGAACGTGCTGGACATTTCGGTGAAGCCAGCGGCTCAGACAGTACTCAGATGCTCAGACAGTGCTCAGTGTTGGTCACAACTTACCAAAGTCTTGCAGTAGGTGTCAGCGGTGTAGGCACCGCATCGCGACCCCGAATGCAACGTGTACAATTGGCCTTCGGCCAGCGGCGGGAACGTGTAGTAGTAGAAGCAGAAGGCCAGAGGCAGGCTGCTGGGACCAGTGGGGTTATAGTACACCGTGTGATTAGGTCGCGGGCCAGGTGGTGGGTGCGGCGAGGGTGGCACTCTGCGCGCAGGAGGCGGGGGAGACGACCGCTTCGGGGGAGGGCTGCGCTTAGCCAAGGGAGGAGGGCTGTGGAGCTTTGCAGGAGGTGGGCAATTTACTCGCGCTGCGACAGCACTCGTCCCAGCACTGTCCCCGGATGCGACATCAGGAAGGCCGCTGAGAGTCGAGCGATGGTGCGCTGCCCGTGCTCCTGCTTGGCCCAGGGGAATAACAAAGAGCAGGAACGCTACCAATAGCGCTGTCCCTCCATACATGCTGTGGTGCAGCGGCTTGTTGCAAGCCGTGCGTCACACGCCAGCACCAACAGCGCACGCTGTTGCGCTTGCAGGAGGCCACCAGAAGCGTTTCCACCGCTGCGGGCACTCAACGACCATTGTATGACCGAAGGCTGTAAGCCTGTCCCCATCAGTGGCTAAGTCTGCTGCAAGCTCAGCATTAAACCGTTGCAATGTAACGTTGCATGTCACCAGGAAAGCGCCTTTTACGGCGGGGCTGAGTTGGCTGTTTATAATGAGGTAAGGCAAGCACACGGAGCACTGAAGCTGAAGAACAAACCTGCTGCCTGTGCCTCTGCATATATTCCTGGCAGGTGCGGTACAGCATCGAGATGCCATCCGTTGGCAACCGAGAGAATAGTTTGTGGAGTTTGCCGGGTACAGAATCCACCTACACGCCCAAGGCCGGCACCCATGTATGTATCTGCAGCTCAGCTCGTCCCGCCTCCACCTCCCCTCCTCGTCCCTGCCTGCCCGCGTGGTGCGGCATGTCGAGACAGCCACAACAGGTGCGGGTGACGTCCACGCTGTGGCCGCCCCACGCGGTGCTGGCGAATGGCGCCCGTCAAGGGTCGCTCCAGAAGCCCACCTTCGCCGGCAGGCCCACCATGCGAGGTGAGGCGCAGAAGCTGGAACGGTTTGCGTGCCTGCGCTGGTGCTCCCTGTGCAGCGCTGTGTTCTAGTATAACCTCTCTCATGCAGCCCACACACAGCGGGGGTGTGGTGGATGGGAGCTGCTGAGCAAGCAAAAGGCGCAGATATGGCATGCACTGGTGTAGGTTTGTTTCTAGGCTGGTATTACAATTTGCGCGACCTTCTAGCCGAGGCCGATACTCCCCTCGATATGAGAACTTGTGAAGATTGCACACGAGAGTCAAGCAACAGAGCGCCGACTCTAAATGGGTGGTGGTACAGTCTAGCGCAGCAGGTGAGGGAGCAGGGCAGGGAAGGGCAAGAGCGCAGCGCCGGCTCCATACGCTGCGCCGGCAGTACACTAGCTGGCACCGACCGGATGCCAGTGCCACAGGCGACAACCCAGTGCGTGCTTGGTATGTGCCAAAAACAAGGATCACCGGCATCGTAGCTGCTGTGAAATGGCTGGACAGGCGACACAGTGTCATGGTGCAGTTGCAGTCAATCGCGGCATTCAGTCGCCACCACTCATTCGCCTGCTGCTGGGGGGCACTCATGCACTCCTTGTGGCTCCTTGTAGGCGCATGCGCCTGCTGCGCAGCCAGCAGGCACCCAGCCCTGGCAGGCGGGCAGGCCACTGTGTCAGCGCTGCCCCGGCTGCAAGCAGTTGAACAACGGCGCAGCAGGCACAGCAAGGAATGCACTGTCAATGCCACCTTGTCATGCATGCAGGCAAAAGCATGCAGGCAAACACCCGAGCGGAGCACTACTGGGGTCACACAGCATGTGCAGATACTTTAAGGATGCATCATGCATTCATGCTCATGCTGCTTCTAACCCCTTTGAATTTCACATCAAAGCAACCCAAGTTACCCAACGGCATGCTCGGGCATGCACAGGAGCATCTTGGTACCGCCCGCCCCACCAGCGCCGCCACTGCCACTGCCAGTGCAGCCGCCACTCACTCACCTTCTTGTTTGGCCCGTGTCGTTTGCGCATGTTCGTGAACCAGTTGTTGATCTGCGTGATGGTGAGTCCTGTGGCGTCCATGAAGGATGCCTTGTCCATTTCCTGCATGACACATGGCACACCAGCCAACAGTTCGCACTCATGCTGCTGTCGCAGTTTCCCAGAGCATCACACACTGCTACCATGCTGCGCTGTTGCATCACGCACTTAGTGTCCATGCAGCAGCGCTTGAGGGGAGCATGCTGGCTTGCAGCAGCGCCAGCTGTTCACATGAAACAAGGTGAACAAGCGACCAGCAAGAAAGATATCGTGGGTAAGCAAGTGCTGTGCACCGTCCAAGCCTTTCCGCCTGCCTAGGGTGCACCTGTGTACAGCCCAGGACGGTACGTGGCAGAGAGCGCAGAGAGCGCAAAGAGTAGGCTGAGGCGGCGGGAAGGCAGGCGGTCTCGCTAGCTTTATCGCCACCCAGTGCGAGGGAGCCCTACCTCCGCAGCTGCGGCTGCACCTGCATATGCAGCGGCAGCTGTCCATTGCACACCCTGTCACTCACGCTGGGGTAGGGGTGGTGGTGGTTGTCGTCAAACCACGTGCGCAGCAGGACCGTGGCGTCATCCGGCAGCTTGCCCTTGGACTTAGACTCCTCCACACGCATCTGCCTACATGGCAGGGGCGGGGGGCAGCGGGGGACGGGCGCAAGGCACTGGCTGACTCAGCAGCAGCTGCAGGCACAGGCTCAGCGGAGCAGGGAGGCCGTGCACCGCTTGCATGAGTCCCCATCACGTACGAATGCCAACGGGCCTACTGACTGTCTGCCGTGCGGCCAGCCGTGCGGCGCAGCGCAAAACTACAGAACGGCGCGTGGGAGCAGACAGTCTCAGTAACCACAAGCTCGACATGACAGCAGCAAGTCATTTCTTGACCGCTGAGGCTCTGGCAAATTGGCTCCGGGCACATTCCATTGGCCGCACGATGCTGCATGCAGCACACCAGCATGAGTGGTGGTGACTCACTCCTGTATGTCCAGCAGGCGCGGTACACCCAGGAAGGACGTCATGAAGCCAGGGTCCTGAGGCCAGCAGCAGCAGCAGCAGCAGCAGGACCGGGTGAGGGCGCGCTGTCGTCAGTGGCAAAGGACGTGGCTGTGCTCTGCTTGTGCGAGCTGCAGGTGAACCAACACCGTTCTCTGGGTTTGCTTTGTTTCCCGCTCCATCCAGCAGCAGTGCATGCTCCATCACCACTGCCCACCACCACCCACCACCGCTGCTGCTGCTGCTGCTGCTGAATAGGGTAGTGCGGGGTAGGTAGGGGTAGGTAGGGTGCTAAGGGGAATGCGCTCAGCGCTTGCATGGTTGGCACATGGTGCTTGGCTTTGGTCCACATGCCTAATGCCCGCCTTGGTTGCCCCCCTTCCCCCCTCCCCCCCTGCCTGCACTGCCTCACCAGGACTGACGCCTCCAGCGATACGCCTGCGCTGGCGGCCTGAGCGCCCGCATCCTCCAGGACGGCCTTGAGCTGCGCCACGTGCCACGCCAGCTGGGACTCATAGCCCGCCTGCAGCGCGTGACGGATGGAGACGACGTGGGGAAGCATGACGGGATGCCACAAGGATGCATGGTGATACAGTGATACACACACGCACGCACGCTGCGTGTCCCCATAAGAACCTTATCTTCAGGATAAGAGATGGTGACGTGATGCAGCGGTCTTACCGTATTGTCGGCGTACCCGAACATAGTGGATCATGCGAGCCCCCTCCGCCCGCCCCACACCCATGCCAATTCTCCCGCACTCACCCAAACATCCACCTCGCCTTCTTGGCGCCCTCACAAGCCAGCACGCTGGAACATACCCACACATTCGGTACACCTGCCCAGCTATCGCCCCTCAGGTTGATGCCCCTCCCCCAGCCCCGCTGCTGCGCATCATTCCCCACCAAGGCTTGTTCAAGGGCCGTGTGGGGCCCGGCGCGAGGTGTGAGGCCGGAGGCCGCCGCGCCAGCCCGCAGCGCCGCCAGGTCCGGCGCCAGCTGCTCCTGCGCCGCCTGGAGCGCCTTGGCTTGGTCCAGCAGGCCGCCACTGCTGCCGCCCTGGACCTGAACACCCAGCATGGTAGACATCGTTAAGCGCCATTCAGTGCAGCATGTGCACGCAGCATCTCATTGCATGCATTGTGCATGCATGTGGGTGGTTCTGCGTACTTCTTGCTTCACCGTGACTCTGCATGCCTCAGCCTCCCTGTCACACCAGCGCCAGCGAGCCTCACCTGCACGAATTCGCCATGCAGAGCGAGGATGGAGGGCATGCGCTCGTGCAGCATGACGCAGCGGCAGCACTGGGCCAGCAGGGCATCCACCACGCCGCCGCTGGCACCAACGCCTGCTGGCAGCAGGTCCCCGCTGCCGGCCTTGACCAGCAGGCTCCAGTCCTCGCCTGCCGCTGGGGCGCTGATTGTTGCGATGGCATCGCTTGGCGCAGCTGGTAAGCTCCCGGTATCATCGGCAATCGTCCCCTGCGGCATGCCGCAAGGCAGCATGCGAAATTGCATCGTGCAATTTGATTCGGTGGTACCCAATGCTACAAGACCCCAAGCCCTGCGCATAAATCCCGCACGTGGCAGAAGCAACAACCCATCAGGCTGGTAACCACACACGGTGTGGATCAGGAATGCCCTCTGGCCGACAACCCAGGCAAGACAAGTCTGTTTATTCTGTGATATGAGTCTGCGCCTGACCTGTCTCAAGCTGAGCACGTTGGCCAGCGGGCTATCAGGGTAGTGCTGTCCATAGGCTCGCAGCTCTGCAAGCACTGGCCGCAGGTAGAAAGCGGCCAAGCTCTCCGTGTGGTCACCCTTGCTGGCTGCTGGCTTGATGGCGGAGGCGAGCAGTGACGTTCTGGTCAGGACCTCCAGCAGGCTGTGCAGAGGCGAACTCGACAAGCCCAAGCCAGATGAGGCAGGGCTCACAAGGCCTCTGTAAATGTAGTCTTCTGTCAGCACTGCTTCCTGCTGTAAACCAGACGTGCTTAGTGTTTCCACGCCAGAGACATCAACGTCCATGTCATGGTCATCTTGAACTAGTTGCTTCTGCCGCTTTTGCAGTTTTGCGGACATCGTGAGGCTAGCAGGCTGCTTTGCCAACAAGGCTTAGTACCGACCCAGCTTGCGTGTAACAGCAGAACTGCTGTGTTTGAGGATGGCTGGGGGCCCAGACTTTGCCACAGTATGGCAGCAATCACTAGAGAAAATGTCCACAGGAACACGAAAGACGAGATGTACGCTCAGTTTACACTCATGTTGCTTTCCATGAGCTGTATCAAGCCACGCCAGCAAGGGGTTGAACCTGGTCTCAGGGGCGGACCTGAAAACCCTCGAAACGACACTCGGCAAACCGCGCGGTTTTGCAGACCGAAAACACACCTCGGTAAAATCAGTTAGATTGTTTGACCTCGACCGCCATTTACCCGCGCCGACCAGCAGGTTGCTTGTGAGGCCTGTGCTGGAAACTCTTGGTCTTCCCCCTCAACCCTGACGGTCAGGCTCCCTGACCAAAGGCAAAATGGACAAGGGCTCCATTAAGTAAGGAGCTTTTCCAGGACAAGTTCGTTTGCGCCGCCAATTCACCCAGGTCCAAACCTGCCTGCTATTCCTTGTCCTGACGCTACGCTTTGGTTCCGGAGCAACTGCAACGTGCTCACACACGATGCAGCACGATGAACGGGTCCTGGACCTACAAAGTGCCTGAGGTGCACGTGGGCACACAACTATTTAACATGGCCTATGCGCTGAATTATACGTTTGATGAACCCGAAGCAAACGCAAGGGCACGTCATATCCATCACTCATGAGTGACTGCATCCATAGGGGATTGTACGGTACTCGATGGCAACGGCAAACACGGATTAACATGAACAGCACCCGGACCTGACAGAGAGCATGGGTTTTTGCGGTGCAACACCAGCATTCACGGGCACATTATACCCAGAGCCAGAATACATTTTGTTTTGACTGCCGTCATCCGCGCACTGAGTGTGGTTGGGGCACTGACACCCCAAGCGCACAAGCCAAAAACCAGTGCGCAAGCAGCCTGCACTCGAACACGTCAGTTCATTAGAGCCTCGCGGTTGCGATACAAAACAATGGCATGCCGAGGATATATGCACCTGGCCAGGGCAGTATGGCCGCTAGGTGTGGGCAAAGCATCAGTCCAGGCTGAGACCGAGAGCGAGTGCTTTGCCCTGACCTTGACGATAACGGGATGGTTGCGCACTCGCGTGTGGCACAAAATTGTGGCTGCAAGCGTTTCCAGTGTGCGCATGCAAGAGACGTATGGACAAGACCCCTCCTGCAGGAAGAACAACCGATCGCCCACCCTTGAACACGATTATCATGTCATACGCAAGCGCATGAATGGTAGCGACGGCGGCCGACACCTAGGAACAGCACTAAGCGCCTCTATCTCCTAAAAAATCATAAGCCGCCAGGGCAGGGCGCAGGCAAAGCATCCCCCTGTCCGCACTCTATTAGCACCTGCGTTGCTCGTCAGCTGTTCAGCATGACAGTTGCGCGGGACACAGCCTGGAATGCAGGACGTTGCGAGAGCTGCAAACAAACTGCAATGCTTCCTCGCGCTTACTGCGGGTGCGCGTCTATCTCCTGCCTCCTGCCTGCGCCGCCAGTGACCAACACCACCGGCACGGCAGCCAGACAGGCCATCATCAATTCATCATGCTTGCAGCGTTGGACATCCGAGCCACCACGGCCACCACTTTGCTGAGTCAGCAGGATCTACCCCCCCTGCCTTCCTAGCAACTGTACCGCTTCTGTACTGGAGCAGTACAGATCAAGGCGCAGGTGACTGATGGCTGTCGCATGCGTGACAGCTGCAGCCATGCGGCATATACGCTAAACAAGGCGTGTGGAGCGATAAACCATGGCAGGCAGTCCAGCGATACGAGAGCAACGACGACAGTAAACTCCATGCAACCGTCTAGCACATGCATGGAGGAGGATGGATGAATGAGGTCGATCACCACCGGTTGTGCGGATGCTGCCTTGCCATCGTTGGCCAGGCTTGCTGCACACAAGCAGCGGTGCACGCACGTACATGCCTGACCTATCCAGCCGCTGCGGCAGCGCCTGGCAGGGGGCAGCCCAGAGGCGCGAAGCCACCATGCTGCTGTGCTGCTGCTGAGCGGCGAGCAGCGTGCCGCCCTGCCCCCCGCCCCCCCCCTCCCGGCCTCAGCGCCTCTTGCCCTTCTTGTTGTTGCCGCGGTACCCGTTGTGGCCAGCAGGGGCTGCGCCGCCCCCGCCACGCGCCTTCCCCCCGCGGCCCCCGCCTGAGCCCGGCCCCTCGCTGGCGGTGCGCCTGCATGGCACCAGCACCCGGCACCACATCACGCCAAGGATGCACTGTATGATACTGCAGCGACATGCACCAAACGCACTGTCAGCCCTCACGAATTCAACACCAAGTGGCCACCGTATTCAACACAGAGTGGCCAACACCCCCTCCCCTCCCCCTCCGCGTCCGTGTCCCTTACATGCGGATGGGCTCGTGCACGTTGGCCTCCCGCGCGCTGCCGTCCGCGTAGTGGAAGAGGCCGGCGCACGAGGCGAGCGGCGTGATGTCGTACACGCCCCCCTGCGCATATGTGCAGGCGTAGCGGTGGCAATGATGTGTGATGCGTGTACAGCACAGAACGCTACTGTGGCGACGCGCGGGCAAGCTAATAGCGGTATTGGTGGATTGCACTTTGTGGATGGCTTCACTATCTGAATACTTCACATAGCATTGACGGCTAAATTAACACACGCAGGATATGTCAGCAAGCAGCAGCTTCCGCAGCGCTCATGCAGTCCTGTCACCCTGAAGCATCGACAGACCCAAGACGCTCATTCTGTTGGCCATTACCAACGTGACAGGCATGACACCCGGACAGACGCTGTGGTTCACTCACCCCGGTGCAGAAGTACATCTTCTTCTCTGGGAAGAAGAACGCGTTAGGGTCGGACCATATCCATGCGTCGTTTTCCTGTGCAGCGTGGTGTGTGTTGCACTGCCCACAGAAGCGTGCCCGCGACCTGCAGGGCCAACACCAACACAGCGGCTGCCGTGAGGAGTTCAGCCGATTGTCAAGTTTGGCCATTGCCCCCTCGCGCCCCCGCTTGCGTGCCGCCACACGTGAATGGCTCCCTGCAGCCCTCCTGGAGTCCACCAACCCACCCACCAACCCGTGCACTCTGGCGGCTGCCATGATGCCGCACTGCACACAACTGCTGCGGCGCTGACGTGGCAAGACGGTCATTGACACACAACGCATTTCGGTACATGACAGAGCAACCAACAATGTGGGGTGCAAGCACGCGCGACAGGAAGCATGGCATCGCGCGCGGTGTGCGTTCCGCAGCGCAGTGCAGTGCACTGCAGTGCACTGCGGTACTCACGCAGGTAGAGCGGCGCGCCAGAGCGTGTGTGTTCCGTTGCACTTGCCGCAGGCCATGCGTATGGCCTCCCCTGACATCAGCGCGGCGGCCAGGGCCATGTCCGCATCGCTCAGCCCGTCAGGCGGTGACGGCATCGGGGGCGGCCTGCACAGCACGTGAAACAACACACAGCGAATCATACACTGCGCATGCTTATTCCGCACCAAACCTTCAGGAGTGTAATGAATCCTAGCTCTCATCGCCAACCGGTGTATGACAATGCGGGCAGCGCACATCCTGCTGGTGCTAGCTGGCACTGCAAGCCCCATAACGCCATCAACACGGTGCAGCAGACATCAGCACCAGTCCCCCAGTCCCACCCCTAGCAGCAGCGTCAGCGTCAGCGGCAGCGCACCTGGGGGCCTCCGCAGCCTTGAGCGCCGCGTCATACTGCTTGCGCTTGGCGGCATCACCCAGCACAGCGTACGCCTGACAGGGCAGGGCAGGTGGGGTGGGGTGAGTAGCGGCACGGATGGAGGGAGACAGCACGGTGCGGGCAGGGCGGGTGAAGCAGCGCAACCAGCAACACACGCCAAGCACAACATGGAACTCCTAAACCCTCCATGCACGGTCACAAGCATATTGCCGATTGTCGCATGCCACTGCTGTGCGCAACCCCCCAAAACACGCTCCTCTCCTTGC
>BDDA01000407.1:22393-41435 GCA_001662385.1 Chlamydomonas asymmetrica | reverse complement strand
CTCAACCCGTCCACTCTCCTCTCATCGCTTCCCCCTCCTGGCCCCCGGCCCCCCGGCCCCCCCCTGGCCCCCCCCCCGCCTCCGCCCCCCTCGCTGTCTCTCTCACCTCGTTGACGCGGCGGAAGGCCTCCGTGGCGCCTGGCTTGCCGTGGTGTTTGTCGGGGTGCGTGGCCAGCGCCTGCTGCCGCTTGGCCTTGCGCAGCGCCTCATCGTCCACCGTGCGCTCCACGCCCAGCACCTGCACAGTGAGTGCACATGCACACGTGCGTGTATGAATTGATATCCGGGGCGACGATGAAGTACCGTGCTATACACGTGCATATGTAGCGCCTGCACATGACACGTGTGCGTGTGTGCGCCTGTGTTCGAGCGAAATTCGCGCCGGGCCATGTTGTGTGCATACACATGCATGCATGCATGGCTGACGACGTACAGCAGCATGACAACGGCATGCGTGTGTACGTAAGCATGCATCGTCTGGGCCACTGCCCGCACCCTCCCATCTGACCCTCCCTGTGCATTGCCAGGAAGGAAGGCAGAGGCAGTGACTAGGACGGCTTGGTGTGACGGAACGGCCTCTGTGCACAGCGTGTGACCACAGCCCCCGCCCTGCTGCTATCCTCCTTTCCCTCCTGCTCCAGTAGCGCCCATCCCTCCCCTCCCCTCCCACCCCCCCTCCCACCCACCCACACCCACCCACCTGGTACCAGTCCTTGGCCTGCAGCACCCTCAGGATCTCCCCGCTGGCGCCGTTGACGCGCTCCGCACGCAAGTGTGGCCCCGACGCCATGAAATCATCCACCTCCGGTTCCGCACCGCCGCTGCCGTGTTCCTCCTTGTCGGTCCCTGCGCCGGCGCCGCTGCGCCCGCCGGGGGCGCTGGGGAACACCAGGACTTGGATCAGGCACCAGGTGATGAATATGCCGAAGCAGGCAACGGCGGCTTTCCACCACGCTAGGGTCCGCATGCATGACACCTGCGAGGAGAGGCGCGCACAAGGGAATACGGCACATAGCCACGTATGTTGAGGTACTGCACTAAGCCCTTGTGGCCCTCTTGCACAGCATGTGCATAGCTTGGTGACCCTCCTCTGCTTGCCTGGTCCCCATCTGGGGGGAGCATGGGCCGTGTGGCCAACACGCTCCTGATGTAACATAACATAACATAGCCACATACAGTGTGTTACCGGCATGCTAAAGCTTACAATGATGAGCTTAGTTAAGCATCAGAGGCCCACCCACGTTTCCCTCAAGATGCAGACTGAGGACAAGGCGACGGCAGTGAGGGAACGGGAACTAGATACATGGTTACGCAGCGCCTCAACACCTGACAGCATGTGATGTGTGCTTGAGGGTGCCGCACGCGGAAACAGGCAGTCCCTGCCTCGGCTGAGGTTGAGCTTGGCTGGATGCCATCCACTGCAGGGCTCACCCCTTTTGCCCCTAGCACCCTCTCAGGGGCCACCCCTCGGCGCTACACGCACGCTGTACGGCAATTAACCGCTGACCCCTCATGATGCACTAGCCACCACAACGGGATGCTATGTGTGGCAGCACCTACCATGGCCGCGGATGCCATGGCTGCCTGCAGCCTCCCTGGGCTGGTGATCTGCAGGACCACCCACACCACCAGGGCCAGCAGGCTCCACCACCTCCCCCCTGCAACACAGCACATGCGCATGCAAAGCATGCATGTGAGCAGGGGCGACAGTCGACACCATCAAACCCCCAGTCACAGCCAGCATGGCAGAACGACAAGCACGCCAACTGCAATCACCACCAATACACGCCGCATCAGCAAGGCCAGGAAACATCAGCGCACGCTCCTCAGCAGGTGACGCAGGCCGCCCCAATGTAACGCAACGCAATCCCGGAGGCGCAGAGCCCAGCTACAGGCGTCGGCAGCGCCACAGCGGCAGCGCCCCTGGAGCCGCACCACACCACTATCACATCTGCCAGCAGCGCATTGCCCCCTTCACCTCCATCCCCACCCCAGCAGGTATCATTCACCCCCTAGTCCCCCTAGTACCCTTTGCTCCCTTCCTGTAGCTTCACACTCTCCCCCCTCCACCTCACCCGCCACGTAGCACATGGTGGGCAGCGGCCAAAAGGCGTACGCCAGCGGGTGCTTGGCGGGCCCCAGCCAGCGCATGAGCAGGCTGCTGGGCAGCGTCACCAACAGCCAGGGCTGCCACACGTACGCGATCCTGCGGTACATTACATTGCACATGCATCCCAGCACACATGCGTGCGCAGCTCACTCAGGCAAGACAGCGAGGTGAGCGAGGTGGGCAGGCATGGCCGCATGGGTAACTCACATGACGGGAACGGGATGATGGATTGATGGGTGGCCATTGCCACCAGGCATGCATGGCAGGCAGCCGTGCGCGGACAAGGCCATGCCCGGGTGTGCGGGCGGCGGCGCTGTACGCCTGCGTCCTAGGTGCGGTCGATAGTGATGATGGCAATGGCACCATCACTTCTGCGCACTTCTGCCCACTGCTGTGCTGACACATCCTGCCATCAGCAGGTACGTCAAGAGCGGGGATGGCCACTGCACATGGCAGTGTTGCATCTTTGCTGCCAATGTGCATGGCATCACTGCTACTTGCTCACTCACCAGGTGTAGGTGATGCAGAGCGACGTCAGCCACCACAGGCCGCTGATGAGCGGCCAGCAGCAGTACAGCAGCAGCGCCGCAGCGCCCAGCGTGGGGGACGCCACCAGCAGCTTCGCCCGCAGCTGCCTGTAGAGGGCGCGCACCACCGCAGCACACCACACACACACCCTCACCGCATGTCCAGCTCTGCAACCCTTCCACAGTGATTCGCCTCATTAACATGGGTCGCCCGCAGGCTTGTGCGCCATGCGGCCCGCCCCTCCCGCAGCACTTAAGCTTCTACTCCTAGCCTTCCTACCCCCCTCCCTCCCCGCCATTCCTTCCTGCCCGCTCACCGCCTGCTGCGCGCCAGCAGCCCCTTGGCGTTGCGCCGGATCCACTTGCCAAACATGGCCTCCGTGGACTCTGCAGGGGCAGGCGGAGGGCGACATATGCACACCAATACTCACACACCCGCATCAGCATCATCCTTATCATAACCACCACCCGCATTAGCAAGGCGCACATCGGGTGCAGGCGCCGTTAGGGGGGCAGCACAGCAACGCAGCCGGTCACCACAGCATGCGCACCAGGTGCCGTGCATCCACCAAGCATAGCTAGTGAGATCCGAGCACACACACGCACAAATCACGTGCAATCCGCTGCGTGATTTGGGTATGCCCTGTGCATATGCTGACCAGTGTGCAGCTGTCGTGCACAACATGCCTGCAGTGCAGTGCCGGCAAGCCACTGCCACTGCTGTCCTGGCTCGTATGCACACTGCGTCACAGGCGCACGCGCAGCAGCTGCTTACTAGCTGAGTAGGCGATGGCCATGAAGGGCAGGCCCACCAGCACAAAGAACATCATGTGCAGCACCATCACCAGCACCTTGGCCCAGAGCTTGGAGCCGTGGGTGGCCACTGCAGCAGCAGCAGCAGCAGGGGGGCGGGGGTGAGCCGGAGTGGGGGGGGCTGGGGGAGGCGAGCCAGCCCACGCACCCACACACAAACACACGTACCGGCAGACACCCCACCAGAAAAGGCAATGCACAGGCAAGGGCCCAGCAAGGAGAGGCCTGCACAGCTGCACTCATCAGCAATGCTGTGTCAGGGCCCGTTGGCATGCCACTCCTTGCTTACACCCTTCACACTCCTCCCTCACCCAACCGCCCGCCCGACCATACGCATGCATATGCATATGCAGCGCTCACATAGGTCCACGCAGAGCCCGGTCACGCGCTGGTTGGCTAGAAAGAAGGGCCAGTCCCAGGTGCTGAGCGAGGCCTTGGCCTCCGCCCCCGCCTCCTCCTCGCCCTCATCACCAGCGCTGGACCCCGGCGCAGAGCCTGACGCTGAGCCTGCGCCGCCTGCCGCCGCAGCCCCGCCGCCTCCCGCCGTGGAGCCTCCCGGCTGGGAGGACGCCCCAGCTCCAGCTCCGCTAGTGCCGGCTCCGGAACCATTGGCAGTGCCAGAAGAGGACGATGCGCCTGCAGCACCACCAGCACCAGTGGCGGATGCCTTTTCTTGCTGGCCTTGCCGTTGCTGCTGGTGTTGCTGGGACTTGCCGTGGTGTTGCCCGGGTTGCTGCGACTGGCCTGGCGATGTGCCGTTTGGCGTATGAGCATGTTGTTTGCCTTTCTTTCCGCCGTGGCCACCTGCTGGCGTTGACGATGCCCCAGCTGGGCCATTGCGATCCCCTGCCTGCTGCGGCTGCTGCCTGCTGTTGCTGCTGTTTGTGTCTGACGCCGGCGGCGGCACGCTGCCGTTGGCGCCACTGGGCTGTCGCTGCTGCTGCTGCGGCTGGTCGTTGGGGGTGCTGGCAGCGCCTGCTCCGCTTCCTGCACCGCTTGCAGGCTTGTCGGCGGTTGAGGATGGTTGCGGCGGGGGTGGCGGTGTGCGTCGTGGGTCGGGCATGAAGCGCTCCGGCTCCGGCTTGGTGAAGCTATACGGCTGGCTGGCACGCGTGAAGGGCTCGGACGAACCGCCGGCCCCGGCATTGCCCTCAGCACCGCCGCCACGGTCGCTGCTGTTGTTGCTGCTGCCGGTCGTGGCGCTACTACTATTAGCGCCGCCAGTGCGGGTGTTAGCCTGGCTGCCTGTGCCAGCGCCGGGTGTAGGAGGATTTGAGGGCGAGGGTGAGGGCGTGGATGAGGCCTTGCCATGGTTCATGGAGGAGGTGGTGGGCTGCTTCGCAGCAGCAGGCGCGGGTTCTGGTTTGTTGTAAGCGCGCTGCCCTGCTGGCTTGGCAGATGGCTGCTGCTGTTGCTGGGGCTGGGTTTGCGGCTGGGTTTGCGTCGCGTCCTGCGCTGGTGGCGAAACGGATGACGGCTTGTGCGAACCGTCCAGCACTGATTGCAGGAGCGATGGTGGCAGCCCGATCGATCCAGCCAGGTCCTGCACAGTGGTGGACACGTGCAGCACCGCAGCTTGCAAGGTCCATTGTTGGAATCAGACGTTGCGTGTGTGTTCTGAATGAGCGGGGTCCAAGCAGCACACCTGGCGCGTGCATGCCTATGGGACCTGCTGGGTGCCAGTTTGTCCTGCTGGATGCACTGCCCTCCTGAATCCCCGACAAAGCACACCCTACACGTGCAGACATGCAGACATGTATTGCACACCCACATCAAGGCTGAAACAATGCATACAGTACATTCAGCCTAGATTGCTCCCTCCCCCCCACGCCGTGCGCTCGTGCGTTCGACCTCTGCTTCTTGCCCTCCTGGTCGCTGAGGCGGCGTCGCCTGACCACCCAATCACTCCTTGCTGCCTTGCGCTGGTTATCAACCTGCACTGTGTTGCATGCAGCACTTGCAGCATCCATTCATCCTCACCGTGATCTCGGTGACGGCCATGGGGTCTATGCCCGCGTCCCTGAACAGCACCACGGCCTTGCTCAGCGCCGCCAGGCTGCGCGGCGCGTCGCCCTGCAGGAACGCCGCTCGGCTGCGCAGCACCCACTCCAGGCCCGCGTCGCGGTTCGCCTGCTGGCGCGCCCGCCGGAACAGCGTGTCGTGATAGTCGTCGCCCTCGGCCCCCCCCTCGGCCTGCTGCTGCTGCTGCTGCTGCTGGGGTGCGGCCTGCGGCGTGCGCTGCGTTGCAGCGCTTCCAGCGCTCGCAGCGCTCGTGCTGGAGCCTGATGCAGGGACACGTCCTGCTGTGCTGCTGGCTGCTCCTGAGGAGGTGGGTTGCGGAGTGGTCTGTTGCTGCTGCTGCTGCTGCTGTGGCCGTGGCAGGGGCGGCTGAGAGCTGTCAACCAGGAATGTCGCCTGTTGCAGAGTAGGGTGAGGCACGACGCCAGTGCAAGAGGGTGGTTGGACATATGGGGGGAAAGGCGGCAGCACGCTGTCAGCACCGCCCCGCAGCAGTAATTGTTGCCGCCAATCGCTCTGTGCTCAAGCTGTGCAGGCTCTTGGGCAGAGCCAGGCTCGCGTTGTCCACCCATGCAAGGCTCACCTTCAATGTGGCCTTTTTCCGCACAAACTTAAGAACCTCGGGCTTTTCGTGCACCGTTTTGGCGAACGACAGGTCCTGCAGATACCCACCAAGCACGCGCAAGAACTGGTAAGACAGCTTTTCACATATTGCTACAACACTTTCACAGTCACGCCAGAGCGAAAGGTCAGTGCTAACGTGCTGAATTGCCGCTAAACTGACGCGGGTCGCCATACAGACACCCTGAGCACTTGCAACCTACACTCTCACCAGCTTGTATCGTCCTGGGACACGCAAAGAAAACGAAGTGGTTGTATACTCCACGTCCATGTCAGCAGACTTGTCCACACCTGCGTTCAGTCACCAGCACCCGCACCATGCGTGTAAGTCAAGACCCTGTGCGGAAGCGTGCAAGAGGCACTCGTGACAGGAGAGGGGGCCTGCAGTCTGCATTATACAGTTTCCGTATATGCATTAGACTTTGAATCATGTTGGTACCCTGCCCACGCTGGTTGGACAAACGTGGTTGGCCTTGCTTGGACTGGTCTCACCAACTTGAAGTGCGCGGCGCAACAGTCTGGCCCCACACAAGCCCATAGCCAGGGGTCATTCCCCTCAAGATTAGCAGTCCAGCTGGGCATGCGCTGTACTAAGCTGTGCGCAAACCTCACGCACAGTGCGTGCTTCGCGCGTTCCAGCTCCTCGATCCAGCTTGCTGGCTCACCTGGCAGCTCGATGCAAAGCTGCAGTTTTTCCTCCCTCCCATCATCCTGGTATGTCAACGTGTACCTGGGTGCCTGCAGGGTTGAGGAACAGCAGTTGCACCTGAACGCGTGTGCTATGGTCTGCCCCAAGGGCCGCCGCCATGTGTGGGCAGGCACCTGAGCAGTTGCGCATGCTGAGCGCCTCGGCAGCAAGTGCGCCCCACCTGTTCCACGACAGACGCCATCAGGTCCTGCTGCCTGCGCCTGCAGGTAGCAGTGCCGACGCGTGCACCAGCACCTGTGGTCCAACGTCACTTCGCAGGGTGAACCGTGTAGTGTGGGGCTTCAAGAGGGGTGTGACCGTGACGAGGCGGTCTGTATGTGAAGGGCTCGCACCGCACAAGGCGGCCACTACTCGCTGCTTGAGCGGGAAGCGCCTCGCATGGCGCTTATGGCCTCCCAACCTACACCAGGAGCTGGCATAACAAGCCTGCAATGGTAATGCTATGCACCCGAAGTCGTCTGGATCGGATATATTGTGTGACAGGGTACCTGCAGAGTACAGTGCAACGGTAATAATGTAAAAAGTGTGGCAAAGGAGTGCGCACATTTTGTCATGAAGCTCTTGGATGTCTTCAAGGACTTGCTGCCCTTTGCCAACACACACTTACATTGCTTGGCGCGAACAGGTGCTCCATTGTTCTTCAACTTTGGTTTCGAGCACACCACCACTTTGAACTGACAGGCCGCGGGCAGGAAGCCTTTTCGATTGACGATGGCGAACTTTTTAAGCCGCGACGATATACAGGCGGTGAAGGATTATGTTTCAGCACCCGATACCGGGTTTGCGAACAAGGCGGAGTCGACGGTGCTGCTGCATATGACGCACAGCAACCTGAAGGCAAAGTTCATGGAGATCCGTGTGGACAAGCATGTGAGCCCCTCGTAGAACAACACAAGTGGCAGCCTTGGCACATAGATCGCGTTCTGATTGTGACCTTGGTGCTGCTTGGTGTGCTCATGTGGTACTGACGCAATGCTCGCATTTTGAAATGTGGTGGGCCCCAGGGCCTTGCGCAACCTCAACAGCGTCTCAGTTCAGCCGTTGTGCAATTATTGCCATACGCAGATGACTATCGAGGCGGTCAAGGTGAAGCTGTCGTTTCACTGCGGCACCAGCCCTTCCGCGATGATGCTCAGTTTGCATGACGAGGAGGGCGGGTTCATCGCCTCGCTCTCTGACGACACTCGCAAGCTTGGCTTTTACTCGCCCATGGACGGTTATATGCTCCATGTGACAGACACAGATCCCACATCTGCCTCCGTGGGCGGGTGGCTGGAAGATACGTCACTTGTGCAGAAATACAAAATGTCGGACGACGCATACAGCCAGCGCGAGAACACATACCGCAAATGGAAGGTGAGGCTGACTGCTGCGTGGGCTCACCACGTGGTGGTATACTGGCATCATGTGCGCACACATGAACCCCACATGGGGTTACATCGCCAGCAGCACGTGACTGCACGCGACATGGAAGTGAATCAGCTGACATGCAAACCCACACGTTGCGTGAGTGTCAACCGTAGCGTTCGTGCGGTGCATCTTGCACCACCATGGTTATGCAAAGCGGCGTCCTTTCTGCACAGTTGGTGTGCATCTCTCACCAGTCACCAAACTTGCTCATATGCGCCAGGCTGGCGCTGCTGGCCACCTGCCCAGGATGTGACGTCCCACTAAATGATGCATCATAAGCGCGGTGGGATGTCACCTACTGACCCCCTGATACTATATCCCCCCCCCCCCTTGCACCCCCCAGGACACCAAGCTGCAGGAGGACCCCAGCTGGACGCTAGAAAAGGAAATGGCCAAGCGGCGCGGCGTGGAGTACGTGCCGCCTGCGCCCAAGATCTCCGACCCTGATTACATGAAGGACCTTGCAACCGACAAGGTGGTGGGGGCGCGCTGCTCGGTGGAGCCCGGGGACCGGCGCGGCGACGTCAAGTACGTTGGCCCGGTGGAGGGTCTGCCGCTGGGCTGGTGGGTGGGCGTGCAGTATGACGAGCCGCTGGGCAAGAGCGACGGCAGCGTGAAGGGCCGGAAGTACTTTGAGTGCCTGCAGGGCTACGGCGGGTTTGTGCGGCCCAACAAGGTCAAGGTGGGCGACTTCCCGCCCATCGACGACCTGGACGGCCTCGGCGACGACGAAATATGATCAGCGGGGGCGCTGACCCGGCTCGTACGGGCGGTACCAGAGCGTGCGCGAGCAATACCTGAGCGTTGTGTGATAGAGGTTTTTGCTTCCCGTGGGGCCGTGCAGTGTGCTTCACATGGGGTCGTGCAGGGAGCGGTGTGTGATTACAGACTCCCTGGACTACCACTAACACCTTGACCGAGCTAGCCAGCCGCTTAGGCAAGCCTAGTACACGAGAGTTGTTATGGCAGCGAATGCGGTTTACACGGAAACTCAACGGTTGGTGTGCGCGCTAGAGGACGAGGTGGATTGAGTGTGCGATGAGGGGGACGAGCGCGGAACCTGCTGTTGCAACAGGCGTTGCAGCGGGAAACAACTATAATGAACCCAATCATCTTGCCAAGTGAATGCAATCGGCGATCGATTCATGCCCACGGTATGAGTGTTGTGACTTGCTTGCGTGAGTTGAGGAGAGGCGGGGCAGGCATGACGCAAGCCAATGCTGAAGCCGCCCCTCCCATTCATACACGACAGTTCAGTTTGTACGCTACCTGCTAGCCGGCATCCCCTCACCTGCCCCACCTGCCACCACCACACAGATAGGTGACGGGGGAGCCAGCTCACATACATGCCATACTGCACTTGCTGCATGCCACTGCATGCCATCATAACAACATGCTTGCACCCACGATACTTGCCAGTGTAAACAGCGGAGGCTTCGGGCCATGCCGTGCACGACAGCCGCCCACTTGCTGTCACTGCGGCTGTCCCGTCAGCCATCGCAGCTGCTGGTGCTGGTGCTGCCGCCACTAGCTCGCTTGCGGCGCCGCTTATCCACGATCCGTTGCCAGCAGCTTAGCGCGTCCGGATGAGCCAGCCAGTGAACCATGCTGCCTTGCTGCTGCGGTGCTGTGTGTGGTGCAGCAAGCGCCGGTGCAACTGCTGATCGCATCCTTGCGCTGTTCTGCTTTGCAATCCCTCGAAGGTCAATCATCGTGCCCGTGGTCTGCGCGCATCAGGTGGGGGCACCACATGCACACGATGGGGGCCACACACAGGCGGGCAAGCGCAAGGTGAAGCAAGGCATCACACTTGCAACAGCAGACCGTGGCATTGAGCGCCATCGCAGAGCCATGCGCAAGCGTGCACGCGTGGTGGACTGCGAGCCTCACGGCAAGCACGCTCGCACGATCTTGTACAAATTGATCTAGTGTGGATTACACACACGTGGAACGGTAACGCCAAGGTGGCCGGCCCTGCACATCAGGACGCAGGCGTCAGGAACATGACCAGCAGCAAGGGCTACCCTGCCGCACCTGCAAACGCATCGCCACGTGCGGCTGGGCCCTGCGCGCCAGCCGGCTGCGCGGCGGGCGGCGCCTCCGCGCCCACCCCCGGCGGCGCGGCGGCGCCGGGCGGCGGCGGCGGCGGCGCCACCACCGCGGGCCCGATGGGCTCGTCTGTGGGGAAGAGCGCCTTGATGAGGCTGGGCGTCTTAAGCGGCCGGCGCCCGCTCATGCGCGGGTAGACGTCCTCCAGGAAGTAATACACGTGACCTGACACCAGCACACACAGAGCACACGCGCATGCGACGCATGTAAGTACACTGCACGGCCCCACGGAAAGCATGCTGCATGACGCCACAGGAACCAAACACTTCTTCACACACACGCAAGCCCACGCATGCTACACGCACACCGACACATCGCACCAAGCCCATACGCCGCACGGGTCGCGCCGTGCAGGGCGGGTGCATCCCATAGCGCAGTCGCACATGGCTGCACGTCTTGGCTGCTGGTCCCGTCTGCGAGGCGTTTGCTGGCCAGTACAAGCGGACCTGGCATAACATGCTCGACTGCTCGGCTGTTTCCTGGGTATGCTGTGCTACCCATGCTGCACTCAAAGCAAAAGCCGCCACACGGGTGCTGCTTGCAGGCAGTGCGTGCCGGTATACGTGCAGTGGTGCTTGTGCATGGGTGCACAGCGTGGGTGCGCAGCGCAGGTGTCGGGTGCATTGGCATTGTGGGTACACAGGCAGTGGCGCACACTGGAGGAACACAGCACAGACTGCATATTGCGGTTGCCAAGAGCACCGTCCGCCTGCCGCTGCCGGGTTCACGCACCTGCAGCCATGCCCATAAGGTCCACGAGCGGACTGTTGCCCAGCATCAAAGAAAACGCAAGCAGCACCCATGGCAAATACGGTGCTGTGAAGTTGAAGATGCCCAAGAAAGAGAGGTTCACGTATTGGTGGCGTCTCCCCCACACGTAGACCATCATGAACGTGAGGCTGCTGCCCAAGAAAGAGATGTTGACGAACGGTGCAATGATTGTCAGAAGCGTGCCGCCAAAGATGAGCATCCAAAGAAAATCTGCTGACCGTCCTCGGAATGAACCTGAAACAAATCGCCCAGTGGTAAGGTTTGATAAGTTTAGCCAGACCACAATCTCATAGAGAGACGCTGATGGGCGGTGTAAGCAAGCTCATACCTTCCTCCAGAGACTTTGAGTATTTTAACAAGAAGAACATGTGAAACACAAAGTCCAGGCCTGCGGGGAAAATGTGCAACGCAACGCTTTGTTAAGAAACCAGCAGGCATGGTGGACAGCATGTGTGCGGTTTGCGTCAGCCGCACTCCTTACCTAAATTCCCGAAAAAGAAAAAGTTAGTAAAGAGTCTCCACAGCTCAAACTTCTTGTATATCAACGTGGCGTTGAAGTAGACATTGAAGGGGGTTATGATCTGCAACACAGATGGGGCGTAGCAGGAACCCATCGTGTCGTTGACGGCCAAGACAACAAGGATCGCCCGCACATTTGTAAGGCATGAGCAAGAGTAATCGCCCTATGTCTGTTGCGCTTACCTCCAACGCGCAGCCTGCTGTGGTCAGAAAGGAAAGCGTGACATAGGTCCGGGTGACGATAGGCAACTGCAACACAAACCCAGCAGGCCAACCTCTAGCGAATTCAGTTGCAGGCTTGCTTCATGGCAGCAGCCCTTGTGGAACATGAGCACCCTGCTGTAGAGGTGCAAGGGCCAGGAATGCTCGCAAGCTTCCGGGCGGAAGCCCTGGTGCAAACGGCCTCATGAGGATTACAGGCAATTCGTCCCATAAGCCAACACCCACGCACCTGTTTGTACCACTCCTCCACGGACTGGTGTAGGACAGGGCAAGCACACGGTGGATGACACAAGGCCAGAGTGCAGCGGTTGACGGTTGTGTGTAACGAACCACAAAATCAAAGTGAGGGAGCAACTCGAGCACACACTGAGCTTATGCATAACTCACCATTGTCCTGCAAGCTCACCAGTGCTGCTAGACCTGGCTGGGCAAGAAAGGTGCTGCGGTTTCCTGCGAACGGCCTCGAGCAGTTTTCTTGCTCGTAGTGGATATGGTGCAAAGTTCAGGTGAGGTTGTATATCTAAAGCGAGAACAAGTATCTGGCTGTGGCTTTTTTGCTATGCGTTGGGACTCGGCACGCGTGGAAACACGGACCCCTGCTGCCGCAATTTCTTTGCCCAGAATGCTTACCGCCCTGCTGAACCCATTTGACTGAATCGTTTCAGTCTGTTACACTTCTCCTTCTTGTAAAGCGTCTGAAGCTTTTGTCAGTACCTGGACACAGCCACTAGTTCTGAACCGTCGCGTGTTTGTGTACAAGCGGATGCCAGGCACGCTCATTCACACGCCGACCTAAGCCAGGCCATGCCCTGAAGCCTGTAACATTGCCGTAACATCGCCGTGTACCTAACATGGAGCTACCAGAGGCAGTAGGGACTGCAGGGCACGCACTGCTGGAGGGACACAGCACGCAGGAGCGCGCCGACGCGCTCAAAGCCAAGCTGAAAGGCGAGGACCGGGCGCTGCTCAGCAAGAACCAGGTCAAGAAAGCGCGGAAGAAACTTTGTAAGCTGCTCCAGGTATGTATGCGTTGTAAGCTGCGTGCCTATCTTGTGTTGAGCAGGTGCAGGGCGTTGGTAGCGGCGGCACGGGCGGCAGCAGCAGCTGCGACCCCACGTTTGAACACAGTGTCGATGTCTGTCTGCACAGCCCGTAAATGCATGCCTGGCAGCATATCGGCGTTGGATGTCGTTGCGCCATCCCTCTCCTCCAATGCAGGCAACAGGTGAGCAACGAACCCGTGACTGCGAGGAGAACCAAGTTGACGCGTCGGCGTGCACAAGTGGCCCCACCGGAAGCTTGTACACTGACGATACAGACAGCCATGCTGCAAAGCGGCAGAAGCTCAGCCACGTGCATGCGATGGAGGGCACCAGTGGCGGCAGCTATCCCGCCAAGCCACCCCCGCAAGCAGCGGCGGAGCACGGAGGCGTTGAGGCCTTGCACAACACCCTCAGCGACTCACACCCTGGCTTCCAGCAACCTGCTGGCAGCGGGCGTGGTTCACAGCGCCGCCGCGGCCGTGACGTCAGGCGCTCCCACCCGTATAGGCAGGATGGTGGTGCAGAGCCAGCGCCACACAGCCAAGGCTTTGTAGGCGGCAGCCAGGATTGCACGTCTCCCGGAGCTCCCGCTATGAGCGAAGAAGCTATGTCGGCTGCAGGCAAGGTTCAGCACGCCACCGTCGCAATTGGGCGGCAGCATGGGGAGACAGTTCGCGTTGCAAAGCCAGCTGGTGCTTCTCCAGCCTCAGGCGAAGCTGTGATGGGTGAAACACGTAAGCGCAAACCTCACCAGTTCCAGGCAACCAACAGCGTGGGCTCAGCCCCGATGCCTCGCTCACATACTGTGACCGCCGCACCTGCGACTTCGGCGGCGGCGTTCAGCGGGACGCTGCAGGCGCCCCCTGCGCCCGTCCCTGGTGCAGCGCCTGCCCCGCGCCACAGCCTGCAGGGGCTGTGGCAGCTCAAGCACGCTGCGTGCGCTGCGCCCGGCGGCGGCCTGCAGGGCGGGGCGCCGGCGCCCAGGCTGCGCGGTGCTGACCTGTCAGGCATTGCCGCGCTGCTCTCCCGCGAGCTCAGGCGCGTAGAGGCAGTGGCAGACGCAGCAGCAGCGGCGGCGGCGGCGGCAGGGCCATCCCGTGGTGCCGGCGGCCCGGCTGCTGGCGGAGCCGGCGGCAGTGGCAGGCGCAGCCGGGGCGGTGTGGCGCTGAGCTTTTGCCGGCGCGACCTCTCGCACGAGAGCGCGCTCTTATCCGCAGGTATGGTAGGAGGGGGCAGCGTTGAGCTGCTGAAGTCCACGTAGCCACCCACAAACCGGCGCTGTGGTTGCGGCCATTTTCGGCAACACTGGCAACTGCAGCTTGCATGTTGTTATGCGCTGTGCCACTTGCATGAAGGAGATGGTATATGCACATGATGGCAATGTGCCATGCCCATTGCGTGTTCCACTGCATGCTCTGGCAGCAGCGCCCATGTCATGGCTACAGCCGGCAGGGGTTGCAGCCTGCCCTGCTTTGATGCTATGTGTCATGACTGGCCTGTCCGCTTGCCAACATGTTCATACACTTTGCGCCGGATTAGGCGATGTGAAGCCAATCACCACTTGCTGTGCTTGCCGGCGTGCAGAGCTGTCTCAGCCCGCCTCCACTACATGCACGGCCACGCTGTCAGACGTGTGCAGCCCAGGCACACACCGTGCTGCAAACACACTCTTGCGCCCAGGGCGGCAGCAGCAGCATCAGCAGGACTGCACAGCAAATGTCTCGGATACAGAGATGGATGATGGCAGCGACGCTGACGGCCAGGACGATAATGATCACGCCAGCCATGGCGATGGCGGGTGTGGTGGTGATGGGGAGGAGGCGGGTAGGCCAGCAGCAGAAGCAGAAGCAGAGGCAGCGGGAGAGGCGGCTGGCGGTGAGGCGCAAGGGGCTGGCGGGCGGCGGGGGCGCAGCGGCGCTGGCGCTGTTGAGCGGCGCAGCCTGCACCGCTACGGCAACTACCACCGCTACTACGGCTACCGCCTGGGCAGCGCGTTTGATGAGGACCCGCGACTCATGGTGGGTCAGCCAGGGGGCGCCGCCTGACCGCCTGCCTGACCGCCTGCCTGCCTGCCTGCCTGCCTGGCTTGTCCGGTGACTGCCTGGGGTCCATCAACTGACTGCAGGTGTAAGTGTGTGTGTGTTTGGGGGTGGGGGAGCGAAATGCCAGTGTTGCCGAGCTTGGCACACCCTGATGCACAGCAGGCCATATACTAATATATACACATGTGTGTTGTGTTGTCACAGCGCAGCAATGTATACTCAATTATTCATGTATGCAATGTGCAGCTGATGCGTCGCGAGTGGTTTGAGGGGCGCGTGGTGTACGACATCGGCTGCAACGAGGGCGTGGTCACGTTGGCGGCGGCGGCGCGCTTTGGGTCACGCCGCATGGTGGGCTACGACATAGACACCAGCCTCGTCAAGAAGGCTTGCAGGTACCCGCCTGTACTGTACTGCCTGTACTGTACTGCCCTCGTGCCACGCACTGGCATATGACTGAGGTTTGAATGTGATGTCCTGCCAGTCAGCACACCTGGGGCAGAGCGGAGGGATGGGCGGTGTTGAGTGCGTGCGGGTGACTGGTGGCTAACCTCGCCCACGCGCCTGCTCGAGTTGGTGTGCGGGAGGTGCATTGTCATTGCTCGCCGGGGCGTATATGCCGGCAGCAACGCACATGCGAGGTCAAGTGGTGAGGTACTGAGGTGCCTTTGTTTGCGCATGGTTGGGCGTGCGTTCTCCCTGCTGCTCAGGAACCTGCGCAACATGCGCACGGAGCTCACGCTGCAGCTGCGCGCTGCCGGGCGCCACCACGCCACGCCGCACAACTACACCACCACCACCACCACTATTACCACCACCACCACCAGCCAGCAGCAGCAGCACCAACAGCAGCACCAGCACCAGCCTGGACTGGAGCAGGTAGACCAGGAGCAAGCGCCAGAGCCACCAGGCAAGGATGAGCATGCAGGGAAGCCGCCACTGCAGCAACAGCAGCAGCAACAGTCGCTGGCGTCGCTGCTGCTGTTCTCCGGGCTGGGGCCGGGAGCAGGCGGCGGGACGGGCAGCAGTGTCGCGGGTGGTGACGCCGGCAGCAGTCCGGCCCTGCAGTACGCCAGCCTGCGTGGTGCGGTCAAGGCGCTGAGCCGCTGCCAGTTCATCACGCAGGACTGGGCCGGCACACGCGCCAAGTGAGTGCACCTGCGGCTGCGTTTGCAGCGGCCGTGCGGTTAGCGTGCCTGCTGTGTCCGCACGCCGGCAGGTGTCGTTGATAGCACGCGTTGCATATCGTGCTTGCATCACATGGACACGGGTCTGTGCATATCGGCATATCGCCTGCAATCACTGGAACGGTGCAGGAGGATGGTGCGTCGTTGGCGCTGCCGCTAGCAGTGAAGCTGGCTCAATAGCTGTGTGCCTGCCTGTGCGTGCGTGATGTTGCTGTGGCTGCGTACGCACGTGCAGGCCTGAGTCCGCCGACACCATCCTGTGCCTGTCCGTGACCAAGTGGGTGCACCTCAACTACGGTGATGAGGGGCTGAGGCGCATGTTCGCCAAGATGCACGCCAGCCTCACGCCAGGGGGGCTGCTGGTCCTGGAGCCACAGCCGTGGCGCTCGTACAAGAACGCAGGTGAGGCAGCACTCAGTGCGGCTGCAGCAGCCATACAGAATGAGAGGGGTGACTGTGGTGTTCCCGGGGTACATCACACACGCAGAGGCGCGTACGAGGCCACCGGACGCCAACAATCCAATCAATCGGGTGGAAGCGCACTGCATGGTCACAATGGTTGCTTTATACGCGTTTGCATTCCTCAGAACTGCGTACGGTAGGTGCGCCCTTCATGCAATACAATGTGCACAGCACATGTATCGATGTATGCTAGGCATGGTAGCCTTGCTGGCTGTGCGGCCATGCGCATGCCATACAATTCCCATGTGTGGGCGCTTGTTGCTCCCACGCCCATGCGCTAGCCCCCGCTGCCCCCCCCTCGCCACACGCTGACCGCACCTGCTTCCCCCTCCTCCCCCCCCTCCTCCCCTGCACGCAGCCCACAAGCCCACCACCAGCGGGGTGCCCTTCCAGCGCTACGAGGCGCTCAGCCTGCGCCCAGCAGACTTCCTGCACCACCTCACCACAGTGCTGGGCTTTGAGCACGTCGAGACGCTCAACCGCGGCTCAGGCCATGGCTTCGACAGGCCCATGTATCTGCTGCGCAAGCCACCCGCGGCGGCAGCGGCAGCGCCGGCGGCCCTGCCAGCAAGCGCAACGCCCGCGTCGACCTCAGCAGGGGCTGCGACGCGAGGTGGCGGCGTGGCCAGCGGCAGCAGTGGGGGCGCCAGGGCGGCTAGCGGCGGGAGTGGCGGTGGTGGTGGGCCAGCGCTGAGCAAGCGCGCTGCCAAGCGTGCATCCTCGCACAGCTATGAGCAGCTTGTCAGCTCTGATTGACGCTGATCGGCATTACTAAGTCTGGGGCAGGGGAGCAGCAGTGGTCGTGCATGCTGAGCAGGTTGCAGCACAGCTGGGTTGAGGCGGTTGCTGAATGACCAAGCTGTCACGCCCGGCCATGGAGTGGTGCAGGCTGGCATTGATGCACAACCCCTCCGATCCATGCAGCGATGTGTGTGGATGAATACCAACCGATGAGCGGTAGCAATGAGCGCAGCGCGATATTCATTAAGACCGAGGCTGTTGAGCGGTGCGTGCGCGCGTCATGTCACGGGTTCATCACGCGCCAAGCCGAAGGGCAGAGGCAAGGGCACCCGCATTGCAGGTTTACAGGTCAGTTGACCAGTCTAGCATAGAGTCGCACGGGTCTATGTAGGTAGTTGGTCAGGTGGCCACTGGCAGCAGGCGGCCTCTGGATGCGGGTGAGGAGGTCAAGCCGGATTGGCGGAAGGGTGCGCGTAGAGGGATGAGCCGACAACGACAAACACACTGCACAGCATCGCTGCTGCGGCCGTGCTTGTTGATACTGTATATACTGTACTTGATGTGGAATGCATTGCTTGTGGACATATGTGTCCGTAGAAAGCATAGTTATCTTAGTTATTCGCATTGCCTCGTGATGTGAGCCCATGCACGGTTTAACTTGTTTGTTGCCGTGTCGATCGTTCGTTGGTCGGGTGCTTCAAGAGTGTTTGTTGCGCTGCTCAACTGGAATTCAGTGGTGGCGCGTGCGTGCATGTCCAGGCGTCCCTGCAGCACACGCCCGCTGCACAGCTTCCGGCAGCGTATGCTGTGCTTGGCTTGACACATATGCAGCATTCTGCATTCATGTAACCATGCGTCTTGCCTCCGTGTGTCATTGCGCTGGTCGCTGCTGCGCCCAGCGGCTGCCGCCTGCCACAGCGGCGGCGGCGCGCGCGGCGGCGGGCGCGCGGGCTGTGCTGGCGAGGCGCCCCGGCGGCGGCGCCTTGTTGTCCTGTATGATGGTGTCGGGGTCGAAGTACTTGATGTTGAATATGCGCGCGGTGGTGTAGACGGTGAGCGCCCAGAAGAGCAGCAGGAAGATGCGCTGCACCACCCAGACCGGCAGGTAGCCAGGCGCCTGCCAGAGCTGCAGGTAGGGGACGCGGTTGAAGATGAGGTACTGCAGGGGGGGCAGCGGGGCAGCGGCGGGCCGGCAGCAGCAGCGCAGGGCACACGAGGATGCACACACGGTCAGAGGCTCACGAACAAACACGAACAAGCACGACCACTGCTGCATGGCACACGCAAGGATGCTGCTGCGCTGCTCCTTTGCCTGGTACTCTGCGTGCGGGCAGGGCATGCAGAGCGTGTAGCGCTGGTCATGCGCTTGACCAGCAGCTCACTTGCGTGGGGGCCCGGCATGCCGCGCGTATGGCGCTGGAACAGCAGCTCACCTGCACGCCCATTCCTGTGTTCATGCGCTGTGCCTCCATGGACACATGGACGCTCGTCACCACAAATGCCCCGCAAACAGATGACGCTGTGCTCCAGCTGCCATCCTCGCCCATGAACAATATATCAATATATGCACCTTCGTGGTTCTGATTCAGGAGTCCTGAATGCTCTATGTGCACATGCACCGGCTGGTGGCATTTTGCAACCAGCGCAACAGGATGGTGACTCATGCGCAGCAGGCTCGGGCCTCTGGGCCCGCACATGCGCATGTTCGACACATGTTTGTGTGTGTTCGCGACACGT
>BDDA01000407.1:9217-21413 GCA_001662385.1 Chlamydomonas asymmetrica | reverse complement strand
CGGGTGGGGGGGCCCCCCCCCCCCCCCCCGCGCCTGCCCCCTCACCGTCTGGTAGCCCTTGAGGCCTATGTACAGCGCCAGCTCCACCGCAAACGTGGCGTACAGCGCCCTGAACTCCTGCAGGTACAGGTCGTACCGCCCCAGCTGTACGTACAGCGTCGAGGACGTCAGCACGAAGAACGCCAGCACAATCACCAGCAGCAGCCCAACCTGCACCCTGCACGCACCACCAGTGCAGGGAGCATGCTCGAAAGTCACGCACACACGTGGCAGCATCCAAGAAAGCGCAAGGGGCTCGACATGTAGTCCTGCGGTGCGTGTGGCGTGAAACCTGAAGCACTGGTTGAGCGGTTGTGCAGACACACCCGCTGCCACATCAGCCCAGAATGACGTGATGCACAGCGTGCGTTGCGTGTGGGAGCGACCAGTCTTAGCAACCCAAGATGTGCCCCGCCCCACTGTCGGTATTGCCATTGGTACTGCCCCATCCAGGTGCTTGCACTCACATGAACAATATGACTTGAGGGCCGGGCGCCTGTGTGTAGATAGGGTCTGTGTATGCGACGACCATAATGTGCACCACCAGCAGAAAGAAGACCACCCACACCATATACTTCATGCGCCGCAAGACTCGCTTGCTGTCAGGAAACATGACCTGCATTGCGCGGGGACGGCACATGCACGCATCGTGGTTCATGACCTTGATACAGCTTATAGAAGCTTGCTGGCCGTATAGTTGTTGGCATGCGAAGGGCCCACCGGCCAAACCAAGCAGCGGGACAAGACACCCACGCAGCCTCAATCTGGGGCCAAAGCGACTCTTTGCCCGAGGCTTACGTCTACAAGGTCCATCTCCAGCTGGTCGACGGCTACTGTTGCAGTTTTGGACTGTGCAGCGCTGACGCCCCCTTCGTACATGGGGTTGGAGAACGTGCTGACCTTGGTCTTGCTGCTGCCCAATTGCACACCCATAATAGTAAACTTAGCACTGGTGTTGACATCTGCTGACTTCCTGCCTGAGCAAGACGGCCTGTGCTCTGGGTCGGCCTCCATTCTGCACCTGCAACCGCTGCCTGTTTGACCGTGACGCTGCACCTCGGCGTGGCGATGTAGCTTGCTCAAAATTTAATCAAGTTGAAAGGGAGAACATTACCCACGTATTGTAGGTGTGTAGTGCGAAACCCACTCCAGGTTGTTGGGTGCAGGTGCAAGCGGTAGCGTGTGGGAGCAAGTGGACGGAAAGTACAGCAAAGGTTGGAGGTGTGGCACCGTGTTATGTGATGGGAGAAGATGCCCAGGTTGGCATGCAAGCTCAGTCCAGCAGCGAGCGCTGTCGACTGTTGCCATCCTGAAATCGCGAGCCCTTAGCGCCCAAACCCCACGGCTCCCTGGAGCAGTGTGTCGGAGCCTTTTTTTGTTTTGCCCAACTATTCTGCGCACCACACTGATCGGGCCCGATTGTCCAGCGTTCAGTGCGGGTGCTTTGCCGTGCTAGGCAGCCGGACCTACCAAACCACGCTTCACGAACACAAGACAGGGGTTGGTCTGCCCACTTACTCTCACGATGAGGTCCGGCCTGACTGTGCTGAGGGCCCTTAGGCAGGGTTTGGCGTCAGTGGAGCAAGCAAAGGTGAAGCTTGCGCAGCAGGTGAGCCTTGCTTGGCTTGTTTTCTGTACTTAAAACATGCCCGGTGCATGCGTAAGGCCGCAGTCAAGTACACAACGCGCACACCAAGTGCTACTTGGACCTGTTGTTGCAAGGGAGCTTGTAAGCATCAAGTGTTTATCATCATACGTATGGAAGTGTTGCAGTGCATGGACTCTGGTTCTCATTGGGCGGACCAGCTTCATCAGTTCGCGTGTCGGATTGCTTGAGCAAATAAGACCTGCACGCGGTGCAGATAGCAGCCTTGATTGCCTGGGAACCAGCTCTGCTATATTATGCTTTTGCCCTTCTGCCAGCCGGCAGGATGGTGTCCGTATGCGCTTGGCTGTGTGCAACACAGTTTCTGTGCTCCATCGTTGAGCGATTGAGCGTGCGCCCCAGCCAGTGCTGCTGAGCCTGCTGCCTGTTGCTTGCTGTGCGTGCAGACTTCGCCTGTGCTTGCTGCCAGCCTTTCTGGCACAGCTGCCGCCGACTCTCAGGAGCCTAGCAAAGCTGCACACTACGCAGCTGCGGTTGGTGGTCTGCTGGCGGGTATTTTTGGCGCGTCTTGGCTTGCAAGCGCAGATGAGGTTGGCGACGGCCTTCACTCACCACACTACCACTGGCCACACAGTGGCATGCTGGATTCGTACGACCACAGTTCCATTCGCCGTGGGCACCAGGTGTGGGCAGCCCTCCTGGCTGGGGTGTACGCAACATAGCAGGATACCGTGCAGCAAGACACTGGGCAGATAGGACATCCATCTACCGAGCTGCCTTTTGTGGGTGCTGGCAGTTTGCTGCGCCGGAATCCCAGTATGCTGGCACGGCAGAACCGCAATAAGCACGGTGGCGCTATGGGGCTGGTCTTTCCTTATGTCTCTGGGTTTGGCTTTGCTGCGTCTGGTGCTGCACAGGTGTACCAGCAGGTGTGCGCAGCGTGCCACTCGATGCAGTACCTGCACTGGCGCAACCTGGTAGGCGTGGCGTACACGGAGGAGGAGGCCAAGGCCCTGGCAGCAGAGACAGAGGTGAGTGTGCATATGTGCAGATCGCAGGCCACAGCACGGGCAGCGCAGCACAGTCGGGGTGGAGGGCCAGGACGGATCAGCTGGATATATGGGTGGCATGTTGGCAACCCGTGGAAAACCAGTTGGTGTGCCGCGGTGGCTTTCCCGTCAGTCAGTGCCAGGAAGAAAACACTCCGTGGCCTGGTGCACATACCCAGCGTGCATTCATCCTGCTTTCATCCTGGTAGGACACAGTGGTTTGGTGGTGTGTTGCACGCCAGTCCAGTCCGGGCGGCAGCAGGCGCACCTCTCACGCGTACTAGGCGTGTCGCCAGACACGTGCCACTTGCAAGCCCTCCAGCGGGCGGATGTGAGTCAGACAGCACCGGCGCCCGCGTCCACTTACCCACCACCGCGCAGGTGGAGGACGGCCCCAACGACGAGGGTGAGATGTTCACGCGCCCCGGGCGGCTGTTTGACAAGTTCCCCAGCCCCTACGCCAACGAGCAGGCGGCGCGCTACGCCAACGGCGGCGCCTACCCGCCCGACCTGTCGCTCATCGTGGGCGCACGCCACGGCGGCGCCGACTATATCTTCACGCTGCTGACGGGCTACCGTGACCCGCCCGCTGGCATTGCGGTGCGTCCCGCGGCCTAGGTGGACTGGCTGCTTGAGCCTTGCTCGGTTTGGTTGTGGTGGTTCCAGCGGTGCTACGGCGCTGCCAGGGTTACCCTGCTGCTATGGTGCCGGCGCGGCTGCGTGGCACACGCGGCGTGCTCGTGTGGCAGTGGCAGAAGGAGCCCGTACTGCATGCGCCGTGTCATCCATGAGGCCTAGCATGTCAAGCGGTTTAGGCAGCCTGACTGGGGAGTCGCAAACAGGCACCTCAAAGCCTAACAAATGCGCTGATGACAAGATGTACTTGCCCAGTGCCGGCCCCAGTTCAATATGTACTTGCCAAGTGCCTAGCGTAGTATGCCTCGTCCGGAATCGCACGACTGCACACGGATCGCCCGAGCGTGCATGTGCGGTTGCATGCAAGTGGCGAGTGCGTGTGCCTGCACACTCGAGTGGGTGATTGAGGCGCGTGGCTGGCGCGCGTGTGTGGCGCAGGTGCGTGACGGGCTGTACTACAACCCGTACTTCCCGGGTGGTGCCATTGCCATGCCCAAGATGCTTGTGGACGGCGGCATGGAGTATGACGACGGAACACCCGGCAACGCCTCGCAGCAAGCCAAGGATGTGTCCACCTTCCTGGCCTGGGCCTCGTACCCATATCAGGTAAGGCCGTACGAGTGCTGAGCTGGCTGGCTGACGTGGCGGCGGCAGCAAGACCTGTGAACAGGGTCGCCTTGCACATGCGAGCTGGTTTGCATATGCACAGGGTTGCACAACGTTGCAAATGGTGCGGTGTGCAGTGGCTTTGAGAATGGGCTCGGCGTGGGAGGCCAACTTTGTGCCTTGATGCCCACAGAACGTCCTGAGCAGGACGCTCATCGTGGGTGTACTCCCTGTGCTATGTATGTCGCATTGCAGGATGAGATGCGTGTGATGGGGATGAAGGCGCTGCTCATGATCACGCTGCTGATTGGGTTCGCCTCGTACAGCAAGCGCTTGCGCTGGGCGCCCCTCAAGTCGCAGCGCATAGTGATGGACGTCGTCAACTAAGCAGCTGCTGCGGCAAGGCTATTCCACACCTGGACCATGTCCCTAGCGTATTGCCTGCTTCCATGTGCGAGTCCCTGCCTGGCCTTCCTGTTCCTACCCTCGCTTGCGTGGGTCTCATGCGGGCTGTGCCACGACGTTGCAGTGCTCCACGACGCGTGCTAACCTACCGTAGGCTGATAGGCTTGTGACGTGTCCACCTGGCTTATCTTATACAGCTTTTGGAAGCGCTATGCGTGCACACTCACACACACTGGCGGTGTCTGCCCTGAACTGCAGTGCAACAGTTGCGCCACGAGCAATCGAAGCTGCTGCTGGACTATATTGCTTTGTCAATGGGGATAGCTGATTACTCTTTAAATGGACCACCAGAGTGCGTCTTTGCGTCCCGAAATTTTCAAGTGGTTGGTTTGAGAATGCTGTGCTGAGTTGGCTTGACTTCTGTTCTGGAGCCTTCCCCTCGCTTGTAATCGTCGTCAGAACATAATTCGCCCGTGTTCTCATTGATAGCTTGACAACATACAGACCGTGCGCATATCTCTGTAACCTTTTACACAATCTAGTCGAGAGATCGCACCCAATGGCACTTCGTGCGGCCAACCCCAGACAGTTCACCGCGCCCCACAGAACAGAGCGACGAGGTCAGTTTCATTATTGCAGGGCAAGGCTTCGGTGTCGACACTGTTGCTCGGTTGCAAGCGTTCCTGATTTTTGCCTGTTTTGCCTTGCCTGCAGCTTGTTTGCACATTCGGCACGCAGCAGAGTCTCCTGCGGTAAGAAAGCTGTCGGTACTGGCCTTGAGGTTGCTTGTGAGAGTATCATGCAACAGGTTGTGTTCCTAGTTTGATGTCAACTGACATGACACATGTGTTCGTTGCAAAACGCTACCCAGCAGGCTGATACAACGTTGCAGTACAAGCACATAATGCTAACTGTCCTGGACGCTAATCCCTTCCTCTCGGACGGCACGCGCACGGTAAGCTTATGAGCTTTGGCCCCTTGCTCCAGATGTGGTTCCGGATTCCTCGTCTGTCGCTGTTAACACAAGCCTGCCCCGACCTGTCACAGGCTTTGGCCGCAGCTGCTGGTATGAGCAAGGCGTTTGGAGGGAGCAAGATGACTGTGCTGGTAGTCGACGAGCCAGGTATGGCATGAGCAGCGAGCGCTAGGCAGGCGGTTCTTGAACCTTCCATGTGGTGGTAGGGTCCAACAAACATACGAACGCTCTCTGGCACGCAGTTACACACGTGCGGCCTGACTAGCGCCCTCTGCAATAACTCACTCGTGCACACTTCAAAGCGTGTCTTGGCATTCCCTGCGCCTGCAGGCACGGACCGGACGGATCCTGCAAAACGTTTAGACTCGATCTCTTGGCACCTTAAGGACAAGGGCTGCACGGACTACGAGCTTATGGAGCGCGCCACCAAGAGCCCAGCGTCGGTGCTGCTGGGTGAGTCACACCGTGTTTTGACGACGCCAACTATCTGCATTCCAGCATGTGCGTGGGCCTGCTTTAAGCAGGCGTTTCCCGTTGGCACCTATGCATTTGCTCTGCACCCCCCCCACACACACGCACACAAGCAATGGTGTACCCCGCCCTCTGCGCGCCCGCACCCACTGATCCAAGCTCGTCCTTGCGTATGCGATTGCCTGGTACCGGACCTGCTACAGGCGACGTCGCCGACGAAATCTCAGCAGACATGTTGGTGCTGTCTTCGGAAGCTGTGCACGCAAAGCACGTGGATGCGAACCAGCTAGCGGAGTTTGTGTCATGTCCGGTACTGCTGGTCTCATAACTGGTGGAGGCTAATAGAGCGCATGCCAAATGCGCATATAGAGCGCTAGCTGCGAGGATGTTAGTATTTACAGGAGTGTGCACAGCATCCCATTATGCATGTGCAAGCACGCGCTGCTCCAGGCCAGGACTGTGTTCACCTATGCACCCACCAGTCCCGCGGCGCCCGGCTTGCAACACACGTGTGTTTGCAGCTGTTAGTTAGACACCCTGGCAGCCATATGCATGCCCATGTGTACGCGACCCACAGCACCCTGCCCTCTGCTCCACTCTCCTGTGCCCCTCTGCTTGGCGCACAATCAAGCTCATGTGCCTGAGCATTTGAGAACCTTGGCTTTCCTGGGGCCTTGCCCGCTGCTGCTGTCCTGGTTCACCTGAGAGAGCGGTGCAAAGAGCTGGCATGTACGCTGGCAGCGCAAAGGGAGTACATGCGGTGTCGTGCTCGCTGTGCCTGCAGCTGCCTGACACACACACACACACACACACCAGCGTCTTGGAAGTGCCCTGCAAGCATGAGCTGGTGGGGGCGGTGTCGTTTGCCCCCTGTGCACAGCAACACGGGGCCAGCGCGAGTGAAGTTGGCTGCTGAGTCTGCTGCCCTGTGCCATGCACTGCTGGCAAGTGGCAACCTGCTGTGGCTGTCTTGGTCATGCCTTGTAGGCAGTGATAGACCCGTTCCGCCCACGTTGTGGCATTCACCCACACATCTGGCTTTGCGGCTCCGCTCAAACCACCCTGACACTCGAAGTAGCGATCCCTTTCTGCATCAAGCTTTATGTTTGTGGGTGGGCTGCTTGCGGTGTCTGCTCGCCACTGCTCACTGCGTGCATTATGCATGCCAGTGCAGCGAACAAGCATCAGTGCACAAGCGGTACGCGTGTGTAATCCTCTGCCTCAGCCCTGCGGACCCACACTCCCGCCCCGCCCTGCCAGCGATGCTGCAGTGAGTCGCATCACATTATGGAAGCAATGCAAGGAGGCAAATGAACTGGGTCTGCAGGACCCACCAACAGCACCAGCCAGGACCGGTTGCAACGCAGCCGTTAACATATCGCGCGCAGTACCGCAGTGCGTACTTCAGGGCATGCAAGGTAAGGCCAGCATGATCCTGTCCCATCCGCCATTGGGTCAAGTGAAGGCCAATTGATACAAGGCAAGCAGGATGGTGCTGATGAGCTAGCGGTGTGGTGCAACGCCATAGAAGACGGCACAGTCGCCTCAGGTGTCGTGCCATGTGTGGCCACACTGACAAGTGGGGTCCAGCGAGGCTGCCTACTGTCATGTGCATGCATGCATGCAGGTGCCAAGCATGCCCAAACGCTGAAGTAAGCAGCAGCAGCAGTCAGGCAGCAGTACATGGGCAGAACAACCACAGGATTAACTAACGAGCATGCATGGCAGTAACTAAATGCACGGCAACAAGTACTGGACCTAAACCACCATAATCAAGCATGTAGTGCAGTACAGGAGCTGACCACAGTACTGCTGTTTTGCAGTTTGGCATGCGCATGCACATGTGCGTGTGGAATGTCAAACGACTCCCAGTGAGAGCACTACGGCAGCGCAGCGAGTGCTCACATACCAACCTACCACACAGCGTCGCAGTGTGCGGGGCAAGCGAGGCGTAGCGGGGGGTCCCGCGATGCGCCTGCCTGCCTGGCATTCGCAGTGGCGGTGTGCCATCAGCCCTTGGCGCCAAGGGCTGTGTCATGAAGACAAACGACGATGCACATCCACGCACACCACGGTACCAAAATCGACTGAACTAGAACGCTGACGGTAACAAAAGCAATTAAAATACACAAACAGCACGACGACATAAGCATGGCTGCCATTGCAGCAGCAGTCCAATGGCTTCATAGGTAGTTAGGTACTACGGAAACGGCACGATTGATGACGGGAAGTCAAGGTGGCATCCATCGTGTATAGGATATGGTATTGGCACTTGCTGTCGCACGATGATAACTGACGGACTGCATGTCCTTTCCTCCCCCCTCCCCACCCTCCGTCACCATGCAAAACTGCCTGCCTAGACCCTTCCTTCCTTGGGGGGCACGCTAGCTCTACACCGCTCTCAAGCCGAGTGCGAAGCACACAACACGATGCGGGACGCTGCCACGGATGGCATACATAAGGGTTTGGCCCCCCACTCCAGGACGCACAGGCATGCAGGCATGCCAGGCGAGGGGCCCAGAGGCTGCTGGTGCAAACACGCACTGGCGTGAGGCATACCGATACCTATGTACCTCAATAGCATACACGTGTAGCCCAATGCTTGGCAACCGCCTGTTGCCGCTGCCCAGTATACCCAGTAGACTAGCCATCGGCTGCCATGCCGTTAACTACACATGCGTGCGTGCAAACTGCCTTGCCGCGCAGCTCTAGTTGTCCGGGACCGCGTACACGCCCAGCATGCGCAGCACCTCCAACACACCCAGCATGTGCGGCATCATCGCGATCAGCCCCACCGTAAGCACCGTCGTGATGGCCTCTGTGCCCGCACCGTACTGCTCCGAAAACACAAACGCGGTCTGCGCCACCGGCACGCTCGCGAGGATGACCAGCCCCGTGCCGAGCTTGCCGGTGATGCCCAGCAGCCAGTTGACGAAGAGCATCACCCAGGGCAGCACGAAGAGCTTGAGCAGCAGGTACACCATGGTGTCGCGGCGGTTGGTGGCCGACCACAGCTGGCGGCCCTGCATCCACACGCCCGTCGCGAAGAGCGTGAGCGGCACGCAGCAGTGCGCAAACCACGACAGGCTGCCCTCAATGAAGAGAAGCTCCTTCAGGCAGTCGCGGCTGGCGGGGTCCAGTAGGTCCTTGCCGCCCAGCATGGACAGCACCACAGCGCAGCCGGTGGTCCACATCAGCGCGTTGCGCAGCAGCAGCCGCAGCAGGCTGCCGCCCTGGCCGGCCCCGGACGCCCCCCCGCCCAGGCCCGACCCACAGCCCCCGGAGCTCGCGCGCATCAGCATGGCGCCGCCATGCGTACCGCCTGCGGTACCGTTCATCATCGCCATGCCGGATGTGCTAGTAGTACCGCCCGGAATCATCGCGCGGCCGTCCGTGCTCCAGGCCGCGTGCCGGATAGGGCCCAGCTGCTGCGGGGAGAGCGGAGGCAGCGGCACAGGCAGCGACTCGAAATGCTGCAGCTGCAGGAGCGGCGTAGACAAGCCGCCGCCGTTGCCATTCCCACCGCCGTACTGCCCGCCGCCACCACCGTTGCCGCCCGAATCGCCCTTTCCGCCACTAGCACAGCCATATTGATTGTACAATCCTCCGCTGCTGTGCATGTGCACGTTGTGGCTGTGGCTGTGATGGCTGTGGTTGGTCCCACCGTGGTAGTGCGGGCGGGACGAGCTGGGCGGGCTGTGGTACTGCTCGTACCCACTGCCACTGCCCATCGTCCCGCCACCGCTGCCGCCCACCCCCCCGCCTCCCCCACCTCCGCCTGCCCCGCCACCCCCGCCTGACCCCGCATGCGTCGTGGGCGTGCCTGCAGGCTCCCGGCGGGACACCACTGTACTGATGCCGTACTGGCCTGAGCGGGCGGTGGTGCCGCGGCTGTATGCGTGGCTGGTGCTGTGGCTGTGGCTGTGCGGGCAGAGGCTGTGGTTGAGGTAGGACGAGTAGGCCGGGTCCTCCTCAACTGGCTCTATCTCAGAAGTCACCACCGTGGTCAGCGACGGCGCTCTGCCGTCGCCAATGAATTGCTGCTGCTGCTGCTGCTGCGTTGGCTGCTGCTTGGCGCCGCCGCCGGCGTTGCTGCCGCTGCTGGGGCCGCGGCCGGCCGCGCCCCCCGCCGCCACCATGCCCAGCGAGCCGGTGCTCATGGAGTGAGAGAGCTTGCCGCCGCTGCCGTGGGCCAGGTGGTGGTGGTGAGGCCCCATGAGGGCCGCGTGCCCCCCCAGCGCACCGTGGCCGTTCACGGCGCCGTTCATGACTGGGTAGCCGCCGCCGTTCCCGCCGCCGTAGAACCCCGTCGCCGCGACGTGGGTGTTGTGATGCAGGAAGGGCGAGGCGGAGGTCATGTGGGAGAACGACCCGCCCGACACGCTCATGCTGTGCGCCTCCCCGTTGGCTCCGAGACCAGCATGGTGATGCATGGCGTGGTGGCTGGAGGCGTTGCCGCTGGCCTGCTGCATGCTGGAGTAGGCCACGGCGGCGGCGGCGGCGGCGGCGCGCTGCTCCGCATGCTGCGCCTTGTGCAGCTCAAAGAGCGTGATGGCGGCCGGGAGCTGCTGGAAGTAGAGCGCGATGGTGGCCAGCATGCCTATGGAGGCCGACTCGGGCCCGAGCGCCGCCTCCAGCACCACCGGCGCCAGGATGCCGGTGTTGTTGGCGGTGAGCACCAGGCAGTGCACGCCAATCCTGCAGGACAGGGAGCGGCGGAGCAACGCGTGACGCAGCCTGATTGATGCAAGTGGGGGACGACCAGCGCGTCATGCAGGCTGGGTGTGGTGATGGCGTGTGGTGTGTAAGCACCGCGTGAGCGCATGTATTACCGTCAATACTGGGAATTCTGCGCCAATGCATACGATAATCCCTTTTATGTGATGAAGCAATCACTATTTAGCATTTAGGTGTGCACGTGGCATTCATGCTTTGCGTTCGATGAACACGCCGGCACGTGCGGATGTATGTATGCACTGGTGTGGGGGCAGCAGGGGCGAGTGCTCTTGGACACGCCGTGGCATGCATGGCTGTAAATCCGTGAACTCAGAGCGTCATTCGGGGTGCCCGACAGGTCTGTGAGTTGCGCTCGGCTGTCCCGTTCGGCAGGGTATGTAGGACATTGCTGTCCAAAAGCTGTGAGGACACAAAGTTTGCGCTGCCTAGGCAAGCATGTGGCAAACCATGTTGCAAACGCTGTGTGGCTGCACCAGTCGCATCGTTTTCATATGGACACCGGTGTGAGTTCGGAGGTTGGTGCTCAGCGATGGGAGCAAGCGTCTTTTGCAAAAGCCAGGCCGGTGCGCCATGTACTGAACAAATAGAAAGGCCACATGTCGCTTGCAAGCAGAGGAGCTTGTTGTTCTGCAATTCCCCGCAAGGCTCGCTCGTCAGCATCTACTGCTGAGCATGCTGACAGGTGCGGAAGGACAGGACCGGCTCAGAACCGGCAAGTGCATCGTGAACAGTTTCGGGAAGCACTTCCCACACTGCAGCAATACAGGGGCTGCTCGTACCGACACTCACCTGCTGAGGTCACCTCCCTCGAACGCCACGCTCCATGCTGCACAGCCCACTTGAATAATGAGCGTCCACAGCATATACGCAAACAGGGCCCTGCCGAAGCAAGACATGGTTAATGACAAAGGGATGCCATCGTTAGCAGTCGATGGGTGCCACACTTGCACTCAACGTGTGTCCTGTCGAGGTTCAGCGCTACATCTCATCCACCTCCATTCGTGTTGCGCCTTTGCGACTCCAGGTGCTTCAAGGTATTTCATAAGCAACACAACACCAGTCTTCATGGACACAAACTCGCTGTATTTACCTCCAGTTGTCTAGCTCTCTCATGTCCGTTTTGATGGCCAGCAGCCATACTTGCAGCGCTGGCAGTCCAACGCGCAACACGAACTTGTTGAGCACATCGCAGGTGACTACCGGGTCTAACAGGCGCTGCTTAGCTGACCACCAGCCACAAAATATACATATCAAGGTCTGGATACCTGCAGCACGTAATGGAGGGACACGCAAGCACGAGGAACTTGGGGACACACCACTGCTTGGGGCTCAGCCATCAAAGCACAGAAGGGCCAGCCAACTGTGTCACTTGCTGCTCAAAAGGATGCGTGACACACACCTTTTTCAAAGACATTGTGCAGAGAAGGAACCAAGTCCGCTGCGACCATCCTCCTGCTGGTTCACCGAGCCTGCTCCAGTCAGTCATGCTCGAGGCGCGCTCATCGTTTCGCGTCCAGTTGAATAGCGTGCTTTATGGCAGAGCAATGTGTGAGTGTGTGCTTGGACTTGTCCGTTTTTGAGTACACACATGTGTTGTGCGCCCTGCTTCAAATGCACACCTGCGACCGTGCACGGCCTGCGCCCACCCTTACCGTTCAATCTGGAATGGTC
>BDDA01000406.1:62911-77242 GCA_001662385.1 Chlamydomonas asymmetrica | reverse complement strand
TGGGGGGGGGGGGGGTACCGCTCACCTGAATGTCCAGGGAGGTCGGGGCTTGGCATGGAATTGTGCCTGCATGGGTTTGGTGCAGTACTGTACTGAGCACTTGTGGTCCTAGACCAACCTGTAGATTGGCACTGAGATTGTGGTCCTAGACCCAAATTGTAGATTGGCACTTGCGGTCCTAGACCCAAATTGTAGATTGGCACTGAGCAGGTGTTGACCTCTCACGCATGAAGTCGGGCCCATTCCCTGCCCAAATCGTCCTTCCGATTGCTTGATTTGGATACGGTCACATATTTGCCTGGTGTATCGCACGGCCGCGTGCTGCTGCCATGCAGGGTGGTCACCTCAGGCGACAGCTTCTGGCTGGGCTTCAGCCCGCAGGCGCAGGCGCAGGCGCGCGCGGCGGCCTCCTCCGCACCCCCCGCAGCCTTCACCTCCATCACCAGCGGCATCACACCGGGCCTCGGACCCGCCGCCGCCGGCCCTGGCCCCGTCACCTCAGGTGCGGCGCCCCTGCTGACCTCCGGCGCCGCGTCGGCGCTCATGGCTGCCGGCGGCGCCGGCGGCGGCGCCAACGGCGTTGGCGCCGGTGCCGGCGCAGCGAAGCGGCCACTGCTGAGCCACCGCCTGGGCGGCTCCACGCCCAACATGTCGGCCCTCAGCGGCGGGCCGATGATCGACCTGAGCGGCGCCGGCATCAGCCCCGGCGTGCTGGGCGGCGTGCCGCTGCGCAGCCCGGCGAACGGTGGCGGCGGCGGCACGGGCGGCATGGGCATGGGCATGGCGGGTCTGGAGGCGGAGTCGCCTGGGGACGGCGGCCACTCTGCTCCTTGGGAAATGGGGCACGTGCTGTTCGGGGTGGCGTCGGTGAGTCGCACGTTTCACATCTGTCTCGGGCCGTCTGTTAATCCGTTGCAGTGTTGCACGATCGGTCCCTGTACCCGGCGACTGCAGTAGATTGTTGGCTCGGCGGCCCTAGCCGTTTTCAGGCAAAGACGGAGGTGCATGTTGCAGTCATGCAGGCCACGCACCTCGAACCCGCATGCGTACTGTCGATGCTCAAACCAATCGCCGATTGAATCAATGAACAACACCTTGTGTGCATACGGCATCCCAGTCAGGTGTTCATGTAATCATAATGCCTGTGCGTGACATGGTCCTGTGTGCGTGTGTGCAATGCGGTGCATGCGTGCTGCCTGCCAGTCGCGCTGTGCGCGGCCCTACATGGAAGACCGCCACGTCATCGTGTCCAGCCTCAGGCCGCTCAGCGCCAACGGCCAGCCCGTGCACGACGGCGTGCAGCGATGCCTCGCCGCCATATTCGACGGCCACAACGGCGTGCGCTCCGCTGAGGTGCGGCCGCGTTGCTCCTTTGTTTTGTAACATCAGGAGCGTGTCGGCTAACTGGCCCATGCTCCCCCCAGATGGGAACCCAGGTTGGGAATCCTCAACTCAGGTGCATGCGCGTTGCTCGGCGTGCCAGGGTGTGAGCAAGATCGATGAGATGCACCGGCGGAGCCGGACGAGCCTCCACAGCCATTGCCTGACTCTCTTGCCTTGTTTAGTGGTGTGGCAGTCGTCGCATAGGAAAGGCCATGGCCTTGTATCACACATTTAGCGGCGGGGTGAGCAGGGGAGATCATGGATGATCCATGAACCCGAATGATGCCGATGTTTGTGTTTTCTTAATGTTTTGTTGATTCATCCGTTGCCGGGCGCGTGCAGGTGGCTGCGGGGCGCCTGCACACGCTCATAGCCGCAGACGCTGCGCTGCGCACGCACACGGGCGCGCGCGGCCCTCCCGCCGGCGTAGCGGCAGAGGAGGAGGCGATCGCCACCGCGCTGAGGTGCGTAGCCGCTGGCCTGAGCGGGGCCCCAGAGGCCGCGGTCCTGATTGGCGTGCCTTGCTTCCGCCTTCACGCATGCAGGCGGTGGCGAACACACCTGAGTGAACTGACCCACATGGACCCCATCGCAAGCGCGAGCTGTGCGCTAGCATAACCAACACGCGCGCTTGACACCCCCCACCCCCACCCGCCACACACGCATATGGACTTCGGCACACTGCATGGCCTCACCGCGGACCACGGGAATTTCAACACATGGACACACGTATGCCCGCCTGATGCATGACCAGGCGACCACACTTGCGTGCGCTTTGCATGCGGTAGCATCTTTGCACAGAGTGAAGAGCGGAACTCTAGAGCGTCATGAACTGTCGCACCATTCCCTGCGGAATCCCCAAACGAATACACAGTGTTATAACCAAGTTATAGCCTTGAAGTGATGGCCAATGAAGTGATGGCCAATGAAGTAATCTTGTTATAACAAGTGTTTCAACCATATCCTCATGCATGCGGCGTACGTGCAGGCGTGCGTTCCGGGTGCTTGACGACCAGCTGCTGGCGGACGCGCGCGTAGAGGGGTCGCGTGACGGCGCCACGGCGCTGCTGGTGCTGCGCCTGGGCGAGGTGCTGTACACGGCGCATGCGGGCGATTCGCGCGCGGTGCTGTCGCGCGGCGGGCTGGCGGTGCGGCTGACGGAGGACCACAAGCCACACCTGCCCAGGTAGGGCGGCGTGTCAGCAGCATTGGATAGGTCATAGGTGACATGGCTGACGAGTGACAGTGACCAGCCTAGGTAGGGCAGCTCGTCAGGTGAAGCGCTACGGGAATGTGTATGCGAAACTCCTCACGCAGAGAACGATTCCTGATAGATACAGCGAACAATTCCGGATGCGGACCGGCACACATGCTGGCGGGGTCATCCTAGCGGGCCTGGTGTGCCCCGGTACCACGCTGGATTGCCCCATCACCGCATGCATGAGCAATTGAGCATACTGCATTGCGATTAGCCTTGGAACTCTGCCTGCCTTGTTCTGGTGGTACGACGCAGGCAGGCGTGCATGAAGTATGTATGGGCTTGGGCGTCCGGGCCTGGGCGCCCAACCCTTGGCCTGGGTGCCATGATGCTGGTGCTGTCACTCCGCCTATGCTACTTGACATAGCGTTACCCTGCCGTGTCATGTACTGTATCGGTGTGCTTCCGGCTGCGATGGCTCAGGAGGGGCTATGCGCTGTGTCCGTCCTCAGCCCTCTGTGCTCAGTGGAGGTGTGCATGTGTGTGAGTGTGTTTGGTGGTTGTGTGGTGGTGGCTGCAGGGAGCGCGCACGTGTGGAGGCGGCGGGTGGGCGCGTGGACTTCCAACGCTGCTGGCGGGTCATCGTGCAGCCCAAGGACGGGCGGCTGGGGTCCGGGCTGGCTGTCAGCAGGTGGGTGCAAGCCTGCTGTGCGTTTGGTCTGCCTGCATAAACTCTTAACTGCGGCGAGTGCTGTACGGGTCCCCGATCAGGCTGCAGGGGCCTGGAACAGTCGGCGAAAGCAAAGCAATGATTGGTTGCCACAATGCTGCGGCAAGCTCATAGCAGAGCTAGGCCGAAGTTCAGCCAGTGGACACCCACGCAGCCTGGCGGCACAACTCTCCAGACGCCGATCTTGATTGTAATTTTCCGGTATTCAAACTGCCTTGGTGATCAAACCTACCACCAAGGTGTTCGTGCACTCGGTTATTCAGGCGTTGCGCTGAACCCCAGGGGGATGCTTGCTTGCGCGGCTGCCGTCATGTGCGCAGGTCCCTGGGTGACCTGGACTTCAAGGAGCCGCAGCGCTTTGTGGAGTGTGAGCCTGACGTGCGGCGCCTGGTGCCGGGCCCGGCCGACAGCCTGGTGGTGCTGGCCAGCGACGGGCTGTGGGACGTGCTGACCGACCAGGAGGCGGTGGACTACGGCAACGAGGCGCTCAAGGTGCGCTGTGCGCTTCGCTGGTGCCTTGCCTTGCCGCTTGTTGCGCTGCGCTCCGCGCCTGTGCTGGTCCGTGACTCTGTGTCGGTGCTTGCGGTCGGATCTTTGCTGTGCTTAGCTCGAGATCCCAGCAGTCTGTGGCAATGGTTGCGGTCGGATCTCTGCTGCTCTCAACTGCCTAGGCGGGCCGCAACGGTTGGGGGAAGGATGTGGCATGAAACGTCCGCGTGCGATGCCCTGCGACGCTGCATGTGCCGCTGCCTTGTGTCGTTGCAGGCTGCGATCGCGGCCAAGGGGCTGCACGGAGGGCCACTGACGGACGCGGATGCACGCACGGTGGCGGAGGCGCTGCTGGCAGCGTCCATCCGGCGCGGCACAGCAGACAACGTCACCGTCATCGCCATGCTGCTGCAGTGAAACACAGCGATGGCGTCGTCGTGGTCGGTGATAACGCCGACTGCAACGGCGGCAGCGACGGGGCGGCAATAAACGCACGGCGAGTGCTCGCACCGCCGCCATGCATTGCCCTGCTGCGGCAGGACAAGTCATATACTCATATGCAGTACTGCCGGTTTTTGGAACAGTTAAAAAGGCCTCGCTGCCATTCCTCTGAACCTGCGTTCTGCTGCCTGCTGGCATGCAACGCAAGTGGCGACATGTGAGCCGATGTGGTGGTGTTTGTTGGAGTGTGGATTCCAGGTTATGTCGTATCTAACAGTTTGGTAGGTGTCGTTGTGGTGTTACGCCGTCGCTTTTCAAGCTCAATGCAGAACATCCTGTCTCACACTGGAACTGGAACGAGCACAATATATGTACCGTATCCGCTTGCCCTACTGCTGCTCGCTGCTGCTGCTGCTGCTTGGCGGACTCAGTGGCTGTCGGTGGCCTGCTGGCCATATGCTGTTTGCCGGTTTGGCTTATCAGCCTGCTGTGGATGTACCAAATGGGCCGAGCGCAGCTAGCCTGCCGAATAAGGGAGGTCAACTTGCTTTTCGCGTACTTTCCTGCTCCCGAATGGGTCCCTTTGTGAGGCCGAGGCCAGCTGGCGGGGTTGGGTGCGAGTGCCTTGTGCACTCCCCCACAAGGCTGCCTCCAAGGGGGTCCGCCGGGCCTGCTGCGTGCATGCTGCTGCTCAAACGTCGATGAGCAATAGCAGGTGGCGACAGATGGAGATGCAGCGCACAAAGCTTGTAGGATGCAGATAAGGCTTAGCTTAACACCTGACAGGGCCCACAGCCCCACACGTCCTGTACAGCCTGGTCGCACCTCATGCAAAGCCCCTTGCTCTCCGCATATCACTGTGCGGGAAGACGGCTTGCGAATCGTGATGCGTGTAATTGACTGTCGCGTCCTAGGCTGTAGGATTCAACTTCTGATGCTGTTAGTTTGCAGTGGCGCAGTGCTGCATAGCCGTGCCCTGCTCCGCCACGGCTGCATATGCTTCTCCTGTCGGTGCATGACGTTCTGTACGGTGCTCGCACCTGTGCACCTGAGCTGGCTTTAGCGCGTCCTGTATAACATATTGCAGCGCAGTGCATCTGCGCATTCAGTGTGGGCACTCAGGGCAAGTGAGTCAGGATGTGAGTGTCCTTTTGCATCATTACATGTGCAAGTTGTTCGGTGGGGTTAGGTGCAGGGCACAGGGCGCCCCTCTCTCCATTGCCAACCGCGCTTGCAGCGTGCCCAAACGCCTGGCCGCTTGTTCCTGCTTACCATACGATCACGTGTTTGCTGCTCCGCCCGCCCTAGTATCCTCCGCCCTTTCACCGGCCCTGCAATGCGCCGTGCGTTCAAGTTGATGGTTTGTTTGCAGCGTTAGCATTCTGTGGTGGAGGGAGCGCTGGCTAGCTATCAGCATGCCACCATGCGTTTCCCATTGCGGTTCTGTGGAGCACAGCCGAGCGGCCAACATGGGATGTCAGTTTTGAGAATAGAGCGTGCATGGATGTCAGACATCGTTTCGTCGGTGAAGTCCAGATGTTGTAGCTTTAGCACCGCCTAGTTTATCCTGCTGCTGAGGGCGAGCACCAAACAGCACCGCAAGCCTGCTGGGCGATGATGATACCGTAATACGCATGTTAGGGCTTCTGGATGCTGCACACTCTCATTGTGTGTTAAAACCCTTATCACCTTATGTGTGACAATGAACGGGCACTTGACTGTGAGCCTGGCGTGAACAGCAATGCTGTGCCATTATCCTGCCCGCAGCGTTGTTTGCTTGTGGCGAATTGGCGATGGCAAAGGAAGCAAGCACGTGAAGGGACGAGGGTGCAGGCGTGGCATCCGCACATGTGTGGTGTGATGTGCTTGGCCCTGAGAATGTGCGCAGCAAGCATTGACAACTCCACCGTCTGACCTGATTGAGAGCGGAGCATGGCAACAGAGTGTAAGGCTTGCCAGCAAGCATGATTGGACAGAGTACCTGTTTGACAGGAAGCGGGCGCTTGCTTGCCCAGCTGCCGGGCGGGAGGCTGTGAGCACTTCCATGAAGATCAGAACTGGCTGTGCCTGAGCGCAGGGGTGAGTGGTTGAGGGGAGCATTGTGGGGACTACTGGGGAAAGGGGAATGCGGTGTCTCAGCACGCTCCCCACCTTGGCTAGAGAGCCGTTCTCAGTTGCTCGCTGACATGCTATTGCGCTTGCCAGTTCAGTCCTGGATGTCAGGGCAGCGAGGGTGAAGCTTGTTACATACGACGTGATTACATGAAGGACCTACCGGAACGCTTTGTTGCACAGCTGGCCGGGCCACTTGGTTGCAACGCGCCTTGGATCATTGCCTCGCTGGGCTTCATCACTGAGCCGCAGCCTGGGTTTCCCATATGCTGTGTAGCATGAATTTCACGGTGAGCTTACTGCAGGGCTCGCCTGCGTCAGCAAGCCGCATGCGCGAGGCCGGAACGCGTACCGCATGCGGACATGGCTGCCATGGTCACGCACCTCCCAACGTCATCCCAAAGGAGTCAGGCCATGCCCGGCGACAACCCTCGGCGACTGCAGGGCAGCAACACATGAAGTGGCTTGCCAGGGGCTGTCTCGTTTGACCTAAAGTTCAGGTACTGCAACCGCCCCATTAGGTGCATGCGGTTCTCATCCCTCAAGCGACGAACCACACCCGGATGAAGATACGGTGAGCCCAAAAGGGAATAGGGGATGTGCAAAGCCCATAAGCACTCCCGTTCCACGCCGGCCAAAGCACACCGCGTCGTGAACCAGGGAGCAGCAATGACAGGTGATGCTACCGGCTACAGGGTACGCTGGCGATAAACATCACAAGGCTCAGCGCCGGATTGGCGAATGCGGTTGGCAGCCGTTGCATTATGACAAAGATACAACGCGTCACGACGCTGAGATGCAATGCAAGCTGAATTCTGGCCAGCGGCATGCTGATCCACTGCTGCTGTGGGCCGAGTATGCCAGTCCGCCATCAACGCCCCTCCAATCACACTCCGCCTTGGACCAGGGAGTCCAGTGCGGCTTGTGCCTCCGCGGCAAGCTCAGCCTTGCCAGCAGCGTGCAGCACCTGCAGCATGGCAGGACAATGCACGCGTTACAGACTTAGTTACAGGCTGCTCTCGGCATTCGCAATAATGCCACACGACGCAGATGATGCACGAACAATGGTGGCTTGCTGCTTGCCTGTCAGCAGATTTTCGCCCTCACAGGCGATAATGCGGGCAGAACAACCAAGCAACCAGCATGGTACCCACACTGCCTTACAGCTGCAGCCATTGGATTTCAAAGCCAAGAGTCGCTCCCGCAGTCACGCACCACACGCGAGTCCCGGTAAGGCCACACATTGCAGGTGGCTTCAAAAACCGAAGACTGCTTGCCAGCATGTGTCGTGCATGTAGCTGTTACGAGAGTACGCACCTGGATCAGGGATGACAGCTTCTGGGGGATGCGGATCTTCTTTATGCGCAGGCGCATGGCGTCGTCGCTCATCGTTTGCAGCCTGGCAACAGAGGGCCAAACGACAGGCAGGCGAGGGGTCATGCGGCGTACGGCTCTTGGCGTGCACTGGTGCAGTCCAATCGGCGCTTCCTTGCGCTGTAAACGACAGGCATTTCACTGCGGGCGAATTGGCATGGAGCTGTGATGGAATGACACATTTTCACATTGAGCGCAGACAAGCTGCATGCAGAGTTGCAGACCGTGGTCATGGGCAAAACACTTAACACTGGATTTGAACTAGTGGGGTGAAGACGCCTTAGGTTAGGTGATTGCACAGTATTAGGCCATGTCGTCTGGAGTCATGCAGGCGTTTTGCGCTGGCGATTTTGACCCGCCGATTTTTGGGTTTGTAGTGCCAGGGCGGGGCGCTGGGAAGCAACGCCACATCGTGCTTTGCTGCGGTTCGTTGCAAAGGCAGATGTAGCTAGCCTGTCAGGCCCAGTTCGCGTAGCAGGGGATCCCTGCGACAGGTGCTATGCTCGTGCTTACAGTGCGGGAATTGTGCGGGATGGGAGGAATGTTGGAGGGGCCAATCAAGCAGAGTGCGAGCGCTGCCAGGCAGGCACAGAACGTTGCGGTGGATACCAAATGCAGGTTGGGGTAGCAAACCAGGCAAGCGTGCGGCAGGTTCAGGAAGGATGGGGTCCGTGCTTGTAGAGGCCAAGCACACGGTTTGAAATCATACTTGGCTGCAGAACCAGGACTCCACCTTGGGGGTTCCACAGAGCATTGACCGATGTGTTTGTTTAAGTAGTAGATACAAAGGCAGTTGGAGAGAGCCTTTCGGGCTGAAATCGTGACGATTTCAGGGAACGAGGGGTCGCCCTGATTGACAGGTCGCCCGAGGTTTTCGCGAGCGGGAAGGGCCAGAAGAGAGCAGGGAGATTATGGGCAGCCACATAACTTGTGTTGCATATCAGGACAGTATAAGGCAGCAATGGCAGCCATGTTTGTGGCGATTCCAGGATCCCTGGCACGCAATCGTTACACGGGTTGTCGAAGTGCGTGCAAAGCGCTGCCCGAAAGCAGCAGAAGCTTACAGCGGTGATACCAGGACGGTCCCAGCCAGCCTTTGCTGCCAGGATCCTTGCAATTCTGGGCTGCAAAGGGAGGCTCTTAGCAGGAGCACAAAGCACTCCGCCGTTTGAGGGCAATTCGCGCGTGGGACGAGCGAATTTGCCCGGGATTGGGGCCCGCATTACCGCGCATTGGCGCGGCCTCCGCGCGCGCCGAAGCGCGGCCTCGGCGCATCAGGGTCGCTGCTACGACACCCAGGCGAAGCGGCCGCGCGAGCGCGCTCAGGGGCGACCATGGGCGCGAAATTCGGTAGGGCTCCAGGGGGGCGACACAAGTTGATGCCGGTCGATTATCTATCCATCGTCTTAATAATGGTATGCAGGACATAGGCAGGCCTCACCGATGAAGGTTGTGGTTGTCAAACTTGCCCGCTGGGAGTTCCGACAAGACGTCGCGTGCCTTTTGGACTTGCACAGACCGCTCAGTTTGGGGCCTGCACGTGAGCGCCGACAGCACAATTTTGATTCAGCCAAGTTGCAGAAAGGTCGTGGAGTTCAGCACCGTCCAAGACATACGCCACCAATACAACAAAACAACGCATACTTGGAAGGTGGGATGGACGCAGGGTGTTGGCCTCGCAGGCGTGCAGATTGTCGTCGTTCAAAGCTCTCGTCGTTTGGTTGTATGTGTTTCCCCTTTCTCTTTAGGTGCTTATGAGCACTCTGTTTGTCTGAGTCCCCTTCAGACTTGATGATGAGCGCGTGGCGTTTACGGGCGTGCCTCGCATTGAGCCCCGCTTGTAGTGCAGACAAGCCCAAAGCCTCGAGCCTTATCCTACAGCAGATTGAGGCACACTGGTTTTGTGCGTTAAACAGAAAGTCACCTGGAAAAGTCAAGGCTGACGCGACAACATTTGAACAAAACTCAGATTTCTGCGGTGCCCACCCAACCTGTTTGCTGCTATGCGTGCTTCACGCTCAGCCTCATAGGCGCACTCCATGTCAAATTCCTGCCTTATGAGCCCTGTTGCTGGTGCTCACGGCATGGCGCCCGCCCAGCAGGCGTGAATCGCAAGTGCTGCAGCAGATAACGCTACGAGCCTGCTGGCTGTTGTTCTGGACAGAAGTGCATTGTCGCCATGCGTGGAAGCTGTCTTAGTCATTGTGAACAGAGGGTGCGGATTAGAATCACTGGAGGCATTCCGCTGACATCACTGCCTGACGGTTTCTTGGGTTCAAAGGCAGCGTTCAGCACCAGTACCAGGCTACTACCCACCTATGTGCACACCAAAAGTCGTCTCCCTTACTCGTTGACAGTTGACGTCATAGCAACCAGCAAACATGCAGTTTGAGCTACCCCAATTGGGCACTGTCACGTTGCCCTCGTTGCCCATGCCCCCCTTGCCATTTGCCGCCCTCAACATCATCCCCTTGCTTCAGAACCTGGTCAACAACACCCCTGTGACACAAACCGTCACTGACAACAAGTCTCAGGCAGCAACAGGGCAGGCAGCAGGATGCCTAGCGAGCACACCCGCGCGGCGGCGTTCAGCAATTATGCGTGCCTCCCTGCATGCGCTGGACTCCAGCATAGCCAAGGCAACAATACTTGGAGCGGTGGAGCTCGGAGGACTGCTAGGAACAGCAGGGCAGCTTGCTCTCCTGAATTTGTCTCCCAAGGTAGGAAATAGGTCTCCCCAGTTGTGCAGCAGTTGGAGTCCTGTCCGCAACAGGGTCCTGTCCGTTCCGTTCGCGACTCGAACGCTTGCCCTGACCGTCATGTTCGAGTCTTTCCAACGCCATGGTCTCATATTCACGGTGGAACAGACTGAACGACGAGTCACTTGAGTGCGGGTGGCTTTGATCCTCCCACACCTGCAACACCCTCAATCCACAACATGCATCCTGACTCCCGAGTCAGTGACTGAGCTACTGTTGCAGGACCACGCAACTTTCCCTATCACTGTGTGTATCTGTAATCTAGTAAACGTCCCAGGAGCATCAATGGCAAGTTGGCCAAAGCTGTGTCTTCCTGTGCGTGACCGCTCCCTGTGCCTGTGCGTGGATGGCGCTTTGGTGCACAGGGACCTGGCGGCTGTGACAGGAACTTCTGTGAGCGTTGCTGCAACGTGGGCACGAGTTTCCCATATATTTGCTGTGGATGCCACTCCATGAGGTGAGCCAGCGCCCACACTGTGGGCCATAGCATAGCGGGCCACAAGTCAAACCCTGGAAACTGCACAGTCGCACCTGGTGCGTACGCAAGCTGTAGGAGAGCACACAACTGTGCTGATTGCAATGATTCGCCACTTGCAGTATATAGCTTGTCGCACTTTACTGCGGCGCACTGGAGCGCAGCTGCCCCAAACATTCACCGATGCCCAGCCAAAAAAGTCAGTCCGTTAGAACCAGAGCACACTCAGGAAGCAGTGATGCAATCCACTATGTGTAAGTGATACGGATCCTGTTTGTGCTTGCTGTTTTCGGGCCCGTTCGATTGCACATCACAGCATGCGCTTGCTGCTTTGTTCATGAATACAGACACAGGACGACGCTAGAGGGCAAGGCATGGGGTGCGTCCATGGTTGGAGTGGGAATCGCTTCGTCCATATTCCACAGCTCCTCGGGCGACTTCCGTCACTGGGGACGCAGGATGGACTACTGGTGAGTCCTGGCTTGCTGCGTCAAACAGTCAGCGGAACCTGCCTTGACGAGCTGAAGCGGCTCCCTGTGATTCGTAATCAACGCACCCTGAATACGCCTACAGTTTTGGCGTCTTCCGTCTTATTCCGCTTGCGCATCCACCCTGCATGCCCCCGCTTGGGGCCTGCACGTCGTACCCTGACGCCCTGTGTTGTTAATTCGACTCCTCCTGCGCAGGAGCATCGCGCTTGCCTCCAACTTGATGACCAAGGCGCTGTACCCGCAGATGCCCGGCTGGCTCACCGCGGTCGGCATCGCCGCGACGCCCTTCAAGCCCTTCCTGGTGTCGTTTGTCAACAGCTCGGCCATGGAGCTCAAGTTCCTGGAGCGCGCCGCCAAGAACCCCAAGCTGCGCAAGGCGCAGCGCCTGCACGCGGTGAGCACGCTCGTGGGCTTGGGCACGTTTGCGCTGGAGGAGTGGCAGCCGGAGCTGCCGCTGGTGCACAGCGCGTGGCACTGCCTGTCGGCCACCGCCGTGGCGACGATCAACCACCTTATGGATGACGTGGAGCAGCACCAGCGCACGCTGCAACCCAGCAGGACCTCGCCCATGACCACCCAGGCGCCGCCGCCGCCGCTGCAGCTGCTCCTCACGCCTGCCTGATGTACCACCTGAGGGTCGTGGCCGCGCTAAGCGAATAAACTGGCCGCGGCTGCACAGGCGGCTCCATGGGTGGGATCAGCATTTTGAGCACCTCTCCTGGTGATTGACCACTCATCCAGCAGCTCGTTGCCGAGCGTGGCGTTCCGGTATGTGCTGTCACCGCTCGCCCGTACGCAACACATCGGTACGCAGCTGGTCACCGCCCGTGCCTTGAATGCACATGACTGATGAGGGACGCGTGGATGTGCTGGCGTCAGGGCTGTGATACAACGGGGGCCTCTCAACGCGGCAGGGTGGATTTCTTACAAATCACATGCGTCCAGCACAGCTGCACACCCCTGTGCCTCAACATCCGCCTGCAGTGGCTGTCCAAGCTGAGCATGCTGTTGAGCGCGTACTTACCAATGTCAATGAGAAGAAAATCAAGGTTTAGCCTGTTGTGATTGGCGCTCCGCCTGACCTTACCGTCAAGGGTTTAGGCCAGCGTCCTGCCCTTGTTGCGTCTACTGGTAGCTGGTAGCACCTTACCAGCGTGCCTTGCGCGCACACACACACACACCACAGCGATGCGGTGGATTGATTGTGCGCACGTGTTATGCATATGTGTGTCTGACTGCGAATGTGCAGTCTCAAAACGTGCTGTCTGTGAAATGGCCTGACCTTCACATGAACATAGTTTTATAGCCCGACTTTCATAGCCTGTGTTTGTTCACCCCATGTGCTCCGCGTGTTCGTGGCAGTGCGTTGGTATTGCGGATGCACACCCGGTCGCCCTGCTGGGCCCGTGGTATGCCCCCGCTTCGCTTGCACTGTCTTCATCCGCTATCCTGATCGACGGCAAGCCTCAGCACCTAATCCCTTTTGACTCTCCCACCCGCATATCCACCCGCCCCCTCTGGCCTGTGCTCCCTGCGTCTGCTGCCTAGGCTTCCCCCCTTACACAATGACCTGGCCTGCGCTGCACTCCCCATAGTAACACGCTCTCAGGCGCGCCCCTCGTCACCTCGCCGATTATTTCGTATCTTTGCCAGTTCCGGCTGAACCACTCAGCGTGCTGACCTGACCCACCTTTGAACTGGCTTCCGGTAGTGCTGTCTGTGCACGGCATTTTGCTGGCACGTGTGTGCTTGGCGAGGCACAATGCCATTCGCGCCACCCAACTCGCCTGCTGACTCGAAATGTACTTGGTGTGACTGGCATGGCCTCAGTATCCTTCCTCCCCCCCAGGCCGGACGATTCGGTCTTCTTGCGCTCATCCTGCCTACTGGCCCTGCGCCGCCCGGCCATCTATGACGTAGCACGCCCGTGACGCTGTTGAGCTTGGCTCTGACGCCCAAGCACCGCTGCTCGGAAGGCTTGAGCGCAATAAATAGGCCCGGGCTACTGAATGGTATCTAGTCGGCTTGGCGCAACTCCCATCACAAGTAGCATGTGGGAGTTTGCTCCCATGGTTGGCGGCTGCTGTGCGAACCATGTTTGCTGCAGAACGAGATTTCCTTACGGTAGCAGTTGTTTCCAGTTGTGAGCCTAACATGACAACCCGCCTGTGAACCCGTGCCACATATTTCATGTTAATTTCGCCTGCACGCCATGCTTTTTCGGCATGCTTTTGGCGTACTGCACTGACATGGCTGATGAGCCCATAGGCTTGTGAATCAGCCACAATGCTGGAGTGGGTTGACAACAGCCTTGCTGCCGTCCCACGACAGTGAGGCTGTTGTCAAGGCCTGCTTGTCAGATGCAGCAGGTTCGCTTGCCATGGTCTCAGCGTCTGATTGCATCCGCATGCCATGCGCGTGCATTTGTGCCCATGTTCCGTGTTGCAAGTGTTACCGTAGGTGCTCCGCCATCGTGAGCATATTGTGCCGTGCAACATTTTTGTGCTTCTGGATGTGGCCAGCGGTGCAGGGCCGCACGGGCGACTCGTGGTACCCGTCTGTGAGCCGCCTTTGAAGATTCGCGCATCTGCATTGCCCTGTGTTTTCTGCATTGCCCTGTGTTTTCTGGCTGCCAAACGATGGGCATGGCGGCACATCACTTGCCCATGCCTGAGTCCGCGTGTGCTCCCCTCTTGATCTGTCAAAGTGACAAAGTGTGCACAGGTTGTGTGCTTGCATGTGACTGGCGGCAAGGCGAAAGGAGCTGTCCGCTTCAGTTGCTGTCTACTGGTACAGACCGTAGGCTATCCCTTCGCTGTCGCTGTCCATAGCATATCGTCCTGTGCTGTGAGTGCCTTTGCTGCACAAACCCAACGACC
>BDDA01000406.1:15220-62000 GCA_001662385.1 Chlamydomonas asymmetrica | reverse complement strand
ATAGTAAACATGCAGAGCTCCCCCTTTCCCGCTGCCCTGCCTGCAGCGCCGCCATCAGCTACATACCGTACGTAATTCAGGGCAGACGGAGGATGTGGCTTGTAGGGCTGATGGGGCCAGCATTACCGCTTGAGATCCACATGCCGCAGCTCTCATGCAATTTGTGCTCCTTCACTTGTATGGAATATCAGATCATGATGGGCCCCCACCCTTTGTTATGTTGTGAAGCTGTCAACATGCCTATAGCTTTGGTATCGACATGGCAAGATCCAATCGTTCATGTTGACACACAAGATTTTATATTGTTTGGGTATCGATGTTCCACAGCCCGCACTATGTGTCCGATGCATCAAGCATGAGGGCACACTGTGCATGTCTGCGTATGTAACAACGATGGTAACACTCAGAGGCAAGGCTGATGGACGGCTGTGATGCAGCAGTGCCGGCAGCGGGTGGAGAAGCTGACTACACTGCGAATGACGCACGCTACAGCTCTGAAGCCCTAGTGCGTTGTTAGTGCGTTCAGCGCTGATTAAACATCCAGCTGCCCTGAGCAGTCCTACCGGCTATCCAGCACTGGCTGCTTTGTTGCCTATTGAATCGCCCTATCACGACACGCGACACAGCGGCACTGGCTACGGACGGTGGTAGAAGCGCCGCCCGATGAAGCTTGAGGAGAAGCTGTCCGCCGCCGTGGCCGCCACCTGCCAAAGCGGCGCAACACGGCGTCGCTCGTCCTCCTCTTCTGCCTGGCGCTGCGCGAGTATGTGCGCACGCGTTTGCATGAGGCAGGCACCGCGTCAGACACCATGGCAATGTTGCTGCAGTGCGTCAGTGCCTGGACACCTACACCAGTGCACAAGCTCCTGCTCCATGGTATCTGTGCAAGGGTCTAATGACGAGTGCTTGCAGGCGAATGCCACTGCGAAAAGCGACGCCCTGCTGTCGGGAGGTTCGAGCAGGTACCAAGGTCAGAAATTGCTTTTCAAGTTACAAGCCTGCCCACGAGGCCGAGCGTACCTACCGCAAGGCCAAGCACTGACACGCACCGCAGCCGACACCATACGCGACACGCATCACCCGCACCATCACGTTATTCATGTATCATGCGTGTCTACCTGGATGACGCTCAGGTGGTGCTGCATGCCGAGGGGCGGCAGGCGCATGCCGGAGGGGAGGCCTGGCGCGGCAGCGCAGCGCAGGCCTGGCGCATCGCCCGCCGTCGCCGCCGCCTGTTCTTGCTGCCAGAGCTCATGAAGCCAGCGCCGGCTGTTGAGCCCGCTGCGCATCACCCACCTGCATGCAGAGCACGCAGTTGTACATCGTTGTACAGCGTCACATGCTGTGGCATGCATAGTGCACAGCCGGCAGCCTGGCCGGCCAAAGGTTAGGATCGCATCTCAAGGGGTTTCCCAGCTGGTTGCCCAGCGCAACACGCCAACACGTTGTCTGCTGTTATTGCGCTTTGTGCGCTTGGCAGTCCAAATGCAAGCTGCAATTGCACGCTGCCATCAGGGTGCATGCAACGCAAAGCAGCAGCGTACATGAGTGGATTTGCATTCATCGCCAGGCAGGAACACAGTGAAAATGAGGACTTCCAAAGCGCCAGATGTCAGGCATCCACCAGCGGGTGTGGTGTGGTGTGGTGCCCACATCGTCGCGCTCACATGGCTGACGTGAGTGCAGCCTCCAGGCCGGTGTCACCATCCGCCATGACCTCAGGCAGCACGCGGCCCGCCTGCTGGACCTGCAAGCAACCCGCAGGAAGCGCGTCACCAGCAGGCGGGATTGGTAGGTGGGGTGCAGGATGGACAACCCACGGTGCGTGCAACCTGTATGCTGCCATATGGGTGGTGTAGGCGGGATCGCCAACGTGTCATGCAAACACCATGCCTGCAGCTTGGCCTGTGTGAGATATGAAAATCCAGAGCGGGACTTTCCTGGCCCTTCAAAGCGCAGCCAAACAGACTCCAGGTATACACTTTCAAACTGATGCAAGTGCCAAAACGATGTACTGGAAAATGCGGTGTGTTAAAGCTGAGGCTGGGCGAAATGTTGGGGGACTGACACCCTGCACACTGAAGTGTCTGGTCCAGCAGATGCGGGAAACCCAAAACTGCAGACATTTCTTGCTCACAACCGGTTTTGGCTTTGCTGGTTGCACTGCATGTTTGAAAATTGCACTGCCGCAGTGCCGCCTGATGCCTTGGCCGCAAACGCACATTAGGCGCCAGTACAATGTACCCACCAAAACAAAGCAGCCGGAAAGCATTACAGCATTTTGACCAATAAAATACACCTTAGGTACATTATATTCGGCTGACCAACATCCTGCTTGATACTGCCAGGCCAGTGCCAGGCTCGCCAGTAAGACTTTGCGTCACTCGCGCAGGCGTGCAGGTCTGATGGTCCGAGTTAAGAAGGGAGCCAACGCAAAAAGGGTCTTGCAAGCCCGCAAGTCAAAGTTTTGGCTGAAGGCGCCCAACCATAGGGTGCGGCAGGCCTCTTTGAAGGCATCATCACCATCGACGATTCAAAAACTAACCAACACTGCGCATAGAGCGGGAGCTTGCGAGACACAAGCTGCTCTCAAGCGGGCAAAAGCTACTACCGAGAAGATCGAAGCAGCGGCCAAAGAGGCTGAAGCTAGGAGGCAGCAGCAGTACGAGCAGAAGCTCCAAGCGGTGCGGGCTGCGGCTGAACAACGGGTCCGTCAGCTGGAGCAGCAGCGAGACCGGGAGCGGATCAGCGAGGAAGATCGCAGAAAGCTCAGCCTGGTGAAGAATGTCAGCGTTTACAAGCTGCAAAAGCTCGCAGCTGAGGGCTGGCACGAGGAGCGCCCAGGCCCCAAGCCCACAGCCTGCAACGCCACTGCAACGGACAACACGACTGCTGGCCAGCTGAAAGCACAGCAGCAGGCACCGCAGGACAGAAGTGGAGCTGAGCTCGCTGCCGAGTTGCAGAAGGCGGAGGCCGCAGGGGCAGCCAAGCAGGAGCAGCAGCTGGAGAGGCGCGACAGGCAGGCGCGCGTGCTCGAAACAATGCTGGCTCTGCAGTGGACCTTCAAGCAGATGGCCAGCCCAAGGTTGCAGTCGCTATGGCACAGCTGAAGAAGTTCTTGACCTCCCTGGGCAAGCGCGTGGGCGGAAACAAGGAAGCCCTGATTGCCAGGGTGCTCAGCCTGGCAGGAGAGGATGGCGCAGCGGTTTAGAGCGCGGCGTGGCTGACCTTGCTTGCGGCTGCAGCAGCCCCGGCTGCGCACCTCAACTGTTTTGAGCACGCGTAAGGCGCTTGAGCGGTATCAACTCAATCTACCAACCTGCCTTGACACGATCGCGTGTGGTCGCCTTGGTGCCGCCTTGCCTGCTGTCTAGGCCTTGCTTTTACGCTCAAACCCTACCTTAGCGTGGCATCAGGGCACCGTCGACAGCTATATCAGGAAAGTGCTCCGCGCGGCTTTTACTGCCCTCCTGGAAGGCCAGCCTTCAGGCTAGGTCCAGGCTAAGCGCTGTGACATGCATTAAACATTAGGATTCAAAAGCATGCATTCTGTGCGTACCGTCCTTGACGTGACAAATCACCAAACAGCCATGTCGTTTTGCATGCAGCCCATGGCAGTGCAGCTCATCCATGAATGTCCTCATCGGCCAAGTGATGTAAACTCAATTGATCATGCAGCGTATGGCAGTGCAGCAGTTCAGCACGAAAGTTGCTGCAACGGCAGTACTGGGACTTGCCTGGGGCATGGTCATGAGGTGGGGCACGATGTCTGACACGTGGAAGTCCACCGCGCTGAGCGGGATGTCGCCGCGCCGAAGCGGGCCCACGCATGAGGCGGCGCACCGGAACGTCGGCGGTGCTGGCACTGCGGTCATTACATGCAGGAGCACCCAAATGCAAGCAAGCACAAGCCAGAATGGCGCGCATGTCCGCCCGGATAGCAGTAAGCAGTGCCACACTCGTACACGTGTACACAACGCACCAGCAGCCACACCCCTAGACGCATGGGGCCTGTTGCGCTGAGCATTGGGTATTAGCACAGTGGTCAGCACCTTGGCTGCCAGTGGGGCCCACGCTCCCTCCAGGTGGAGGCTGATAGCAAGGCATGTGCAGAGAGGTGAAGGCAACGTAGTGCACAGAGCCTCACGGCCAGAGCCATGCGTTGAGTATGCAGCAGTCAGTACATCCATCACCTGGTACGTCGCTGAGTCCAGGCTTGAAAAGGTACGCAGGATGAATGCCATGCAGACATGACAACATGCGGATCGTCCCAGATCAACAGATACATCATGGTCCCACTCTCCCATACCCTCACCACACATGCTGACCCACCTTGTGCATACAGCTGCCGCAGCCAGATCAGCCAACGCGAGGCGCCGTCAGCGCCGCCGCTGGTGCTGTCGCCGCCGCGGGAACAGGCCCCACCCGCAGAGAGTTCAGCACTGCCCGTGCACCCGCCGTGTATGTGATCCCGTATGTTCCCGCGGTCGCTGTCTCCTGTTCTTCTGCATTCAACAGCGCCGGCAGTGCCCGCAACCCCTTGTGCTGTTGCTTCAGCCGCAGCATGCTCGGCCATGGCGGTGCTTTCGGGGGGTTGCCGGCCGCCATCGTGCCCCCCTCCGCCGCTGCACCCGCCCCTGGCACTACTACCAGGGTGGGCGCCAGAACACTGCTGCGGCTGCACTGGAGGGCTGCAGCCGAGCGATGCCATGCTGCTGGGCTCACACATGGATATGCCGGTTTCCATGTTTCCCTTCGTGCGCTGATCCTGATGCTTGTCCGGCTGTTGCTGTTGCAACTGCTCCGCATGCTGCTGCTGCTGCTGCTGCTGCTTGCTGAGAAGCAGCCTCTGCAATGCGCTCTGCTCCTCTGCTTTTGCCTGCAGTAGCGTGGACACCCGCACAAAGCCCGTGCCGTGCACCACCGGCCCTGCATCCTCCTGCGCACCGCTGCAGCCGCTCCCAGCAGCGCCATGCCACTGCGTGCCAGACGCATCCTCCCGGCAGCTGCCGCCACCATCGCTGCTCCTGCGGCCCGTCATGACTTTGGCGGCCCAGTAAGCCTCTGCGGCGGCTGCAGGCGGCTGCTGGCGCTGAGAAAGCTGCGAGGGCTGGGACGCAGAGCCAGGGGGGGCTGACATTTGCAGCGCTGTCTGCGCTGGCGGCTGGCTGTCGGGTGTTGCGCGAGGTGCACTGAGCGCTGGCGCCTGCTGCGGCAGCGGTGGTGGAGGCTCTGCATGCACCAACACCATCATCATTAGGAGGATGCAGTACGGCACGCGCTAGTGCATGGCTAGGCCTGCTTCGGTACCCGTGTCATGGATGCAAACACCGCTGCGCATCACGATCAGGAACGATTGGTTCATGGCCAGAGAAATGCTGGCCTCCACAAGGTGTCACCGATTGCCAACGACCTCGAGTAGCAGCAGGTAACTGCTTGGTTTGGTGGTTTTGGGGCGCAGGGTGGGTGACTGAGATGCAATATGTGAATGATGCCATCATGCCAAGTATCTTTAATAACCCTTAACAGGGGACAAGAGTTAGGTTTTGGCTGGGCTGCAACCCGCATTGCGCAGGGCTGTGCCACCAACGACCAGCTTCCCCTCTGCACCTGTGAGGCCCGCAAAGCGTGACGCCCACAGGGCCGCCAGGCCCTTGAACATCGCCACGTCGCACGCCATGCCGCCAAACTGCGCACGCAGCATGAGGCACTTGACCAGCACCGCCTCGTCCTCCCTGGAGCATGAGCATGCAGCCGCATGGCACAGCAGCGACATTCCTGGTTCAGCACAAAATGCCGGTTTGCTCGGCCACAACTTGATAGCATGTACTGGCCAGAGGCAGTTGCAGCCAGGTTGTAGCCATACAAACGCAAGCACATGGTGATGGACTGATGGACCACGTAGAATGATAAGCTTTGGTGCTAGGGATGCGGATCGGGGATACAATTTGATGCTTAAGGCATGCAGCCGGTGGTCAGCTTGAAAGGAGTCCAGTGCGCGCTCAGCACACACCTGCGGCACATCAACCCAGCAGCAGCAGCCGCAGCAGAGCTCTCTAACTCCTGCTGCTGCTGCTGCTGCTGCTGCTGCGATGCCGCTTGCTGGGCCGGCTGCAGCAGCAGTGCATCCACGTCATGCAGATGGACGAGCTTGGGCAGCGCAGGTGCATCTGCCACCAACCGGCCAGATGCAACACCACCGCCAGCAGACAACACGCTTGCAGAGCTGACACCGGCGGTTCTGCTGGAACCAGTCGCATTGACGTTTGAGATGCCGCCACCATGTGCAGAATGGTTGACGGCGACAGGCGCAGCTGCTGGCCTGCCAGGGGGATTGGATTGGGGGCCGACAGAACTGATGGCGCCCGCTGCTGTGGCAGCAGGTGCGGATGCAGATAAGGTGTTGACTGCGGACAGCGCTGGCCCCGGGAGCGGGGCAGAGTCCCTGACTCCCACAGACGCAACCTGCATGTGGCGGTACGCACGAAAGCACACAAATTGGATGTGCGCATGCAAGCTGATCAGTGCTCAAATGCGCAATTGTTGTAGGCTGTTACAGTCGCAGCAGCCGTGGCAGTGGATTACCAGCATACATGCTCCCGGCGAGCTCATCCTGCATGCTTGCACTGGTGCGCCCGGCGCCTGTGTGGTACACACCTCGTACAGCATCTCCACCAACACACTGCAGTGTGACGCGCCCAGCTCATAGCCCTTGGCCTGCAGCACAACGTGACACGGCGGCACAAGTGTGTACCAGCATGCGCGAGCACGGCACATCACACCCGCCTCCAGCACGAAGCCATCCAGCACCAATGATTCACCTCCATCGCAATGCCCCTACCGCACAATGGCATCTTGACGATGCAGCAGATGAGACGTGGTGCTGGCGTGCGCACGATGGAGAAGTGTGCGGAGAATGTATGACACACAGCTGAGGGCAGCATCTGACGCTCCCACCTGCGCAGCGATGAGCCACACCGCCAGCGGCAGTAGGCCGGGGTGCAGCAGCGTGTCCTCACACACCACCACCGGCAGGCGGCGCAGCACGTCGGCGGGCGACTCCTTCAGCAGCGCCAGCAGCAGCCGGCACGCGCACGCTGCACGACCCAGCCGCACCTGCAGGCACAGCAGCCGACCACGCAACCCCACCATCACATGGGAGCAGTCCACAGACACATCTTCCGACCGCATCGCTGCTGGCGGTTTGCGCCTTGCCCCACCATTCTGAGGTATGTAGATCAGCGTAAGATCAACCACCAAAGAGGGTTGGAGTGCGGTTTTGTGACAGTGCACAAACACCGGAGGTGATTCCGGTGCTCGTCTGCTGATACAGGACAGCGGGCATTCATATGTTATGCTACGTTATGTACTTGTGTTCCATCAGGAGCATGTCAGCCAAACGGCCCATGCTCCCCCCAGCAGGCATACATATGTATTTGTAATCAGCCACATCGTGATGCTCAACCCACTCACCGCCTTCTGCAGCGCGCTCTTGAGCAGCGGAACGCCGCCCCTGTAGTGTCCCTCCGGAGGCTCCACGTTGCTGGGCAGGCCCGCTGCAAGCAAGCATGCATGTATGAATGCATGCATGCAAGGGTTTCAACAGCATCCACCTTGCATGGCACTATGGCAGCGATGCTGCCCACAATACACGCAGACGTGTTGCCAGCAGCGAGCTATGCCAGGTGCAGCATGCTGTCGCTCGCTAGTCGCCGCATAACCATCAATCACTGAACGGTGACAGCCATGCTGCCTGTGCATGAGCGTCTGAGAGGATTGTCTTACCCGTTGTCCATGTGACTGTACCGCCGTCGCCTGGCGGTACATCAGTCATCAGCATCACTTCGGTTGTGACCGGCCCACCAGGGCTGGTCCTGCACATAAAAGCAGGAATAGTAACGGCGCGTGCGTGTGTGCACAGCAGCAGGACCGGCGTGGCCCAGATCGATTGCACTGGGTCGGGAGCTGGTGAATTGGTGATCTGGGAGTGACACACGAGAAGTTGACTGCAGTCATGCCAATCAGCATAGTATGGATCCAACCCCTCAAGGCCTGCAAGACCAACGGACGTCAAGCCAACCAGCATCCAGTGATGGTGCAGTCATGCCCCCAACGCCCTCCTCAGCGCACGTGCCACCCCCATCCAGGTGCTAGTCGGGTGGTTCGTACGGCACACGAGGGGCCAGCAGCTTGCGCCAGCTGCTATAACGTGCTGTGCGAGGCTGATAGCGGAGTAGCGGACTCGGACAACCGCTGGCTTCAAGCTGAAGTCAGTCAAGCAAGTATCCATGAACCGCTCGCTGCGTACGCTTGCCTGCCGGTCACGACCGTCATCGCAGCTGACCAACACGCCTTCAGCTGCGCCTGCTGGGGTGATGCGCGGCCTGCAGGTGACAGGCATACGCCCGGCCTAGCCTGACCACAGAGCAAGGATGCGACGCTTGCAAGGCCGTACGGCATGGTGGACGTGGATGATCGGTCATGCTGTGCGCATGTACGCATGGGGACGATCAATCATGCTGTACGCATGTAAGCAGCACGCCCAGCAGGTTCACCGAATCGGGTTCCATGCGTGCCATCGTGCCATCAATCTGACCGCCGCAATGCTAGCACAGCAGCGGGTGTGAGCTTGCACAGCAGTGCAGCAGGGCCCCGGGCTGTCAGCGGGCATGCACGAACCTCTGGCCCACATGTGGACCTTCCATCCGGTAGCGCCTCGCTCCAGGAAAAACGTTTGGTGCTGCCCAGCCTGCCGGTGTCCCGCCTGCATGCACATGTCATCACAGGCCATGGGTGCTAAGCAAAGGGCAGGGAAAGGCGAGTGACACACCGCCCTCTCTGGCCCAGGCCACTCAGTGTGAGTTGCCTTGTTCAACAGCGTGACGTCTCTATGAGATGCGTTCATTCTGTGCTTGTACCTCTCGCAGGACGTCAAATGCGCTTTTTACATTGCTCGCTACACGCTGGGAAGCAGTGGCTTGACCGCTGGCTCCGGTGTTGCCTTGCCGCATCACAACATCATCCTCCAGCCGAGGCGCCTGCCGACCAAATAGCACCGCTGGCTGCGCCGCTTCTGCGGATATTTCCTGCAGCAGCCCCATAGATAACTGGTTGAACCCTTGGGCGTGACCACATGGGCTTGTGACGTGCCATTCAGCGTGTTGTTGCAAACATTCACTGCGACAGACCTGCACGAGCTCTACGCCATCGTGGCCAGCCTTGGCCCCAGGCTCGGGTTTGGTGTGTGCAGCCATAGGAGTACACATAGGCATAACCTTCTCTGATGCACAAGCTGGCCTCCGTGTACTGGGTGGGCTCAACAAGCACCCTGATACGTGGGCTTCGATAAAGGCGACGGGAATCGTGCGGTTGCATACTGGGCAGGGCGCGTAGACAGCCTCACCCTGCACAAACTCGGAAAATGGTTATGACGAGTTCAGAGCCGGATGTGGACACCAGGATTGCAAGCCAGGGCAAGGCTGCACAAACGCGCTGGTCGCACCCGTGTAGCTGACGGTGTCGAGTTTTGGCTGCTGCGCCTGCTGCTGCTGGAGGGCCGAAGCTTCGTCGCGCTTGGGCCTGCAAGTGTTGTTTCTGCTGCTCTCTTTGCACCAGCCCTCAGCGCATCGAAAACACTGTTATTCGGTCCCTTCATGGCAGCAGCGTGGTGCTGACAGCGGCCTCACAAGGGCTTACATAGGGGTTTACCGGGGGTGGTAGAGAAGGACAGGACAACTAGTGCGCCACTAGTTGCCGCGGGTTCAGTTGAAGGATACAGTCGATAGAAGGGCAATGCTATACCAGTACTGCCAGGTGAGTGAGGGTTGCAAGATGTTGCAATACACGCATGGTTCCAAGTTCTGCAGCATTGCCAGTATACCACCAATGTAATGAATGAAGGAATGTCAGTAAGCCACGCACGAATCGCACGCTGCAGGTTTCCAGGTATCATGCTAGTCGCCGCAAGTGTTGCCGTCATGCGCGCACGACGGGTGCGAATGATGTCCGCTGGCAACGTGGGATAAACTTAGTGCTTTTCAAAACATATGGCAGGTGGGCATCCGTGGCTGTTATCCCACACCAACGGAATACCCGCAGGCTTGTTGCCCGCAGGCTTGTGGCCCGCAGGCATGCAGGAGCAGTTGTGGGGCAGCTACGCAATTGACAGGGCTGTGGCGGGTACGCAAACAGATCAACAGGACCGCAAAAAACCCATAACGTGCGCAAATAACCCATAGCGCTCATGAATGCGTGTGACTCAGTGAAAACAGTGGTTTACGCCAACCGTCTTGTTATATACACACAGGCATCAATGAGTCCTCAAGCGCGACAAGAAAGACGTGGCCTAAGCTTAAATCAGCAGGAGACACGGCCGCGATTCGCAGTGTTCGGTTTCGGGGCAGTATGGCAAGACGCACTTGTTCCTGTTCTCGGAGGGCAACGCCAGGTCCTAGTTGATAACCACAGGCGTAAGCACACCTTGCAGAGTTGTTTTGGGCCTGGTGCCGTTAGCAAAGTACGCAACGTCGGGGGCAATTACAATTTGATATCCCGCACTCGCGATTCGATCGAGAAGTTTGAAGTCCTCATATGGCCCAGGTCGGAAACAAATTTCCTGGACGACACAAAGCTTGGTCCGCATTATGAAGCTGATTCCCACGTCGCCCTGCTTTAGCTGTCGCTTGGTCTCCCAGCCAGGCTTGATGCGGTGTCCGCTGACTGCCATGCGGAAGACAAACACACTTGCCTCAGGGTAGTCGGAGCTAAGAACTCTAAAGCGCTTGACGTAGTCAGGACTGACCTCGTCATCGTCATCCACAAACGCAACCCACTTGCTGGTCGCACGTTTGAGTGCTTCGTTCCGAACCAGCCCGACGTTCCCATCCTTACCAAGCGCTTTGCTCAAAGCCATTACAGACATCCGCATCTTCTGCTTGAAGTCTAAAATTGTTTGCAGCGCTTGCTGTTCCGCTGAGTGCCCCGTCTTGAATACATGGTTGAGCCAACCGTCAATGACCACCAAGGCCCTCCAGTTGTGGTCGGTCTGAGCCTGAAAGGATGCCAAGGTCAAATTAATACTGGGCCGTCCTTTTGTTGCTGTGACGAAAAGCACGCCCCCACCAGCTTTGTCCTTTGGCGCGCCAATGATACTGCCAGAAACGTCAAGGGCAACACTGAGCACGAGGAGGAACACAAAAGTCCCCATGGGGTAATGTATAATAGTGGTTTCACCCGCACTATAACGGACGCTTCTTCATGACGAAGCCCAAACCCCCAAACCCCGCGGAATCAGCTGTGGCATTCATGGTGCAACACAATGGTGCACTTGCACAATGTGTACTCCGCCCAGTACATGAGAGCGCTTGCCCCATTTGTCACGCCGCAGCATGCGACTTGCAACACGTCCTGTTAGTTTGCCTGCCCTGCGCCCGCACTGCAGCTGGTGCGTTCGCAATACGCCACCACCCCGCCGCTTGCTTGTGCGCTCTCAACGCCCCCACTTCCCCCCCCGACGTTGCAGCTCGTTTCCCTATCACCTGCATGTGCACTTGGGCACAGATATCACACACACACGTACACACACACGTTGGCAGCACCATCCACCCCACACATCTTCGTGTCCACTCACCCCATGATTCATGAATGGCATGATCGGCCAAGTGGTTTAAGTCCACTAGTCAATCAATCGATGTGTACTTTAGTGTGTACTGCAGTGTCACAGCAAGACTGAAGACCGCTCAGAAGCAGCGGTTGAGGGTGTGTGCTTTGCTACATGCTTTTGGCGCCATGCCCAGTGTGTGCATGCCCATTGCGTGCGCCGTTTTGAGCATTCCCAAAATCCGTTAGATGCGTACACGACAGCCATGTACACAGGACTTATCGGTGTTATCTTAAATCCTAGACCGCTAGCAGCCCATACATCGGATACAGGCGTCAATGCCGTATCAGTGTTTTGGGGTTATCCTGAAGATCAAGCTCGTCAGCCAATTTCTCGAGGGGTGTGACACAACAACCACGCCAGGCCTCTGGTCTACATCCCCTGGGGCGCTGGGGGCGGTTTTGCCTGAAGCAGCCCATACCTTTGAGTTCCAGCCAAAACGTTTCACACTTTCGAGTGTCATGTAGCTGTGGTGACTGGTTTGGATCAACCCTTTGTGACCACAACCAACCATCCGCGTGTAGTGGCTCGTGTTGGTTTATTTGTTGTGCGCAATCATTTGCGCAACCCCAGCCGTCCACTGATGCCGGTGGTCAGTGGTGCACCGTTATGCCAGCATGTGTGCACAGTCACTGCTCACGCATGAACTTATATTGTGGCAACGCCACGCTTTCGATATTCCTCCCATTGCACGCGCGCCCCGCCCCGGAACCACCGAAATGCTGAACCAGCGTACAGAATGCACACACCAGTGACACACACTGATTTGTCCGCAGGTGTCCGTGAACTATGGCTTAGCTTGTTACGGTCCTGGTTACAGTCCTTCTGGGGTAATGTCACGGCGATTGTCGCTTCACCACCTACCTGACTTGGGTTGCAAACCAGTATGTATGTGTAACGCTGGCCGTGCGCTGCCATCCACCACCTTTGTACTGGACTGTGCTGGCACGAACCCACGCTCATACGCGTCCTCCTCTTCAACCACAGCGGAGGACAGCCTTCCAGTCTTTGCGTCTGCCCTCGCCACAAACCGCAGCTTGGTCACTGCCGTTAAGGACGCATCAGAAGACATTGGTGAGCAGCTTGGAGGGCTACAGCCCAGCTTTGTGCAGCTGCTTGTGACACCCAAGCATTGGGGCAGCGACATATCCAAGGCCCCGCAGGTGAGCATCCGTCGTCACGTCCAAAGCCAGCCCCTGGCCGCACGATGCTGGCGTCTTCCAATGGCCAGTGGGTGCAGACCGCTGAGCAACTTTTGCAGTGCTTAAAGGGCTTGCGGTCTTGCTTGCTGTGTTTGGGTTTTGGGTCGCAGTACGCACGGCGGGCGCTCACACGGAATGGAGTGTCACCTCAGCTGTTTGGGGCAAGCCTTGCGGTAAGCGCCACATGACTATCCAGCACCTAACCACACACCTGAACCTTCCTCTGCTGATCTTGACTCCTCCTGTCAATCGCACGTTCCCCCTTCCGCCTCCCCCTCCCCAGTTCCCCACTGCCATGCATCACACCACATGCCGTGTTTAGCACACACACACACACACACACACACACACACACACACACACACACACACACACACACACACACACACACACACCCGTGTGTGCACACCCGCAGTCGATTGCAGGGGGCGAGGTCATTGCACACGCACACCAGCCTGCGGTGAGCCTGTTCGCAGCTTGCCTGCCCGCGCACGCACGCGTCCTGCCCTTCCATGCGGAGGAAGCGTCCCTGCCTGACCTCGGCGCACGCGGCAGCTGGGCAGCACTGCTGCAAGCGCAGCTGCTGCACCGTCAGCAGCCGAGACCACATGCTGCACAGACGGACACGCTCAGGCCAGGCACCACTGGCAGCAGCTCTAGCGGCAGCAGCAGCGCGGGACACGGGCTCGCCGGCGGCGCAGTGGAGGCAGGCGGCGGCAGCGGCAAGACGTGGATAGGGGCGCCCGACGGCGGTGCTGGCAGCAGCGGTGTGGTGGCGCTGATGCTGAGCGCGCCTCACTTCCTTGAAATCGAGGGACTGATGCAGCGCATGCTGACGGTCCTGCCCGACATGCAGGTGTGTGTGCTGATACCGATCATGCACGCAGGCTGCACGAGCTGACACGCCCGCATTGCCGTATCTGCCCACATTCAACAAGGCCACACGCATCAGCTGTAGTCGGTGCAAGCTTGCTGCGTACGACGTACCTGCTCATGCACCATCTACGACGCCTGGGCCATCATGCTTGCATATGCACACTGACAGTGCAAGGCCCCACGGTGATAACACTGCATGGCCCCACGGGAGCGTCTATCTGACACACCATGCGTACGTGCTAAAACAGCGACATTGCTGCATGCGGCTGGTGCAACCCGGAAACATGCATGTCCATCCCATGCTGCCTGAATGCATGCATTCCAACACCTCGTTGATGCATGTACAGCTCGATTCGCGGCCCATTAGTGAAGCGCGCGGGACGGGGCGGTGTCAGCATGTGTGTCAGAAAGCGTGCTCGTGGGGCCATGTAATGTGATTCCCATGGGCCCGTGCAGTGTGCATGTGCGTATGCGTACGGAATTAGGGATAGAGGCTGCACCTGACCATGGCGTTTGTGCAGGTGTTTGGTGCGGTGTCCACTCCGGATGTGTGGGGCGACACCGACCAGCGCTTTGGCGCGCTGTTCCTCAACGACAAGGTCTACGCGAACGGTGCGGTGGGCTGCCTCGTCCAGGGCGGAGACCTGCAGGTGAGGGAGGGTCTGTAGTGATACATGCATGCAGTCAAGGCTGACAAGCGGCCTGCGCTGCCCCTTGCTAGCCACGTTTCAGCGCGGATGTGTCGCTTTGACCTTGCCACAGCGTGCTGATTGATCGATCGGGGGCGGCTGAGGTGCGATGTTTACCCCCAAATGCTGGGGTTGATTTGGGTTGCATTATCCCGCAGTTCAGGCAGGTCATCACTCTATTGGTGGACTTGCGGAGGGATTCGCGGTCACGGGCTCACAGGCAGGGTGTTGCGGTAACCTGATGGTCACTGAGAAGCACATGAACTGCCTCAGCCCGCCATATCAGTCTATGTTGAGGTATAATCCAGGGTTGTTTGCGGGGGCACAATTGCGGTGTCCATCGTGCCTGCGGCGCGTGGGGTTGTGCAGGTGGATGGCATAGTGGCGCCCGCATACCATCCTGCGGGCCCCACCATGACCGTGACGCGCAGCCAGGGCAGCATGATCTCGGAGGTGGACGGCCGGCCCATAGCAGCGGTGGTGAGTGGCCGGCGGCCGTACCCCTCACCTGTACTGCTGTACAGCATCGCGTTGTCTGCCATGGCGTGTACCGCAGACCGCAGACCGTCGTTCAGACCTCAGCAGTGATTGTTATGCGTATGCCTCATGTGCGGTGGAAGACAGCACGTGTCAATCCGCGTGCTGAGATTGTGTGAGCGTCCTTGGCATTGTGTGTTCTCACTATCCATGAGCCAGCCTTGCCACGATCCGCCTGCTGCCCTTTCAGACAACACCAATGCATCCGTCAGTCTTGCTAGTTCATCGTTCCACCATTGAACCATTGCCACTGTTGGTGTTTCAGCTCCAAGGCGCCATGCGGGACGTACTGCAGTCAGGCCAGCTCAGCGAGAGCGTCAAGGTTGGGGTGGACATAGGCGCGACAGGCCAGTACGCGATACGCAACTGGCATTTCTACCAGGCAGGTGATGTGAAACCAGCTGTTGATCTTGTGAAGTCCTGAGGATCCAGTTGTTGCGGCTGCTTGACTGATTCCATAGTACTAAGCAGAGTGAACAGGCATGGTGAACAGGTAGGTAGGCGCCAGATAGATGTGCAAGCACCCGGGGTTGACAGGAGATCGGATTGGCGGACGTATTACTCAGTAGCTCTGGTCAATGCATACCCATTTCGCTGCAGTCAGCAATTCGTTCACCCACAGGGCTGGCACGGAGTGTGTGTGTGTGTGTGTGTTTCGGGAGCGGAAGTGCTGAAGTGCATGCCGCACCTGCGAACACTTCTAAACCAGGTACGCGCTACCATGGATAGTGAGTGTGTTAAGAGGTATTTCCTCCCGTGGGGTCATGCAGTGGGCATATGCGTATACATAGCGACTGCACGTGACAACGGCGAGGTGTCTGGGCTGGTCTGCTGGCTGCCGCAAGCCAACAACGGTCTGATGGCGGACGGTTTCAACCTGTGCCTGTAGTAAGCGCAGCGTTTGTGTGCGACTACTGTGCGTGGCTGCAGGGCCCTCCGCCCGTCCTCATTGTGCGCTGCCCCAACGCGGTTCCCGCCGGCTCCAAGCTGCGCCTCCACGTGATGTGAGCACGCCTGCAGATTTCTGCCGCGTGTCCAGTGCCTGAAGTTGTGACATCATATATGGTCGTGCCTATGCTTAGGGTCGTTTCACACTGGGGATCAACTGTGAGGGCAAATGACGGGGGGGTGCGGGGGGGGGGGCAAAATTTGCCATCAACAACTCTTGCAACACAGTATGGCGTTGGCTCCCAGGTTGGCCCCCGAAGGAAAGGATGCGCCAGTGTGCATGAAGAGCTTGCGGGCTTTGGGTCTACCAACGGAATGTTTTAAGAGCCATTATGAGCCTGTGATCGCTGTGCCTGTGGATGTGTCTGTGTTGCGGTGCCCAAGGTGGATGCGTTGATGCGCTGCACGTCACGTGCGTTGCATGCAGGGATGTGCCGGGCGCTCAAGGCATCTCCACCGCCGCACTCATTCAGTACGCCGCCGCGCATGCGGGACCCCAGCCGTTCATCTTCCCCAAGCAAGCCGACCCAATGCCCGCACCGCCTGCCACTCCAGGCAGCCCTGAACCCACGTCGTCATCCACGCCACCGTTATCATCGCCGTCATCACCAGCAGGTTTGTCGTTGAACCTATCAGGACATAGACCAGAGGTGCAAACAGGCAGTGACAGGGGGGGATCACCGCAGCTGTTGCAAGGAGGGCCGCCAGGCGCGCCGCCGCGGCCTGCCGGATACGACGGCCGCATGCGCGGCAGCGGCAAGGGCACTAACGGGCGGGACGATTTCGGCGTCATTTTCAACAGCACACGCGCCGCCCGCACACCGCCTGCGGCTGGTGCAGCTAGTGTCAGTGCTGTCGGTCCTGCAGCTTCAGCCGGTGCGGCTGCAGTTGTTCCTGCGGGGAGTGCTGCAGCGACTGCGTCACAGGCCTCTCAAGGCGCTGCCACAGGCGCAAGCCAAGTAAGTAGCAGCAGCGAGCACCAGCCGCCACTGGCACCGCACACGCACTCGTCCACGCACCAACGAGAACAAGGGTATGATCGCAGCAGCCGTGCACGTGTGCTGCCCGACCAGGCCGCTAGGCTGGCTGCTGGGAAATCACCTGCAGCTGGCGCAGAAGCGAATCGTGCTAGCAGCTCCAATGGCGGCGCAGCTGCTGCTACACTGGACGACATCATTCCTGATCCCTGGCGTCGGCCTGCCATGGCTCATAGCGACGATGACGACAGCAGCAGCAGCGTTGGCGGCGATGCTACGGCACACGCGGAAAGCGCCTCTGGCGCTGACGGCAGCAGCGGCGGGGGAAGGCGTGCTGGCCGCAGGGCTGCCACTGCCAGCGACGTGGGCGTGCTGGTGTATTCCTGCAGCACGCTGCCTTCCTTCAGCGAAGTTGCGGACATTGTTCACCGCCTACCGGGGGCAGCGGTGAGTAACAAACACGGTATTAGTATGGCATACTGTGTGGGGACGGGCACAGGACAGTGCCGCTGGTGGTGGTGGTTTTGGCTACGGTGGGCTGCCTGTGGGCTCTATGGGACAGCCTGGGTCAATTTGTGCGCGTTTTGAGGGGGCGGGCTGGCAGTGCAGTGCATCTTCAAATTTGGAAGAGGCTCCCAGGAGACCATGGGGCATGAACTGCGGGACGGTGCCTGTCTTCCACAGCCCCCTGCCTGGCTCACGCCTGAATGGCTGTTACTTTTGAGCATGCACCAGCGTGAATCATGCGTTGGACACTGCCTTTCGGGAACGTGCTTGCGGCCTGCTGTGACCTTGTCATGCACTGGTGCGATGCAGGTCGCAGGTGGCAAGGTGGAAGGGGAGATGTGCACGGCGGTGGAGGGCAAGGGGCCGCTGCTGCACAGCTTCACTTCGTCGATCGCTGTGCTGCGCAGGCGCCTGCGGGCTGCCGAGTGACGCGAGCCACATTTGCTCAGAAGCATCGCGTGCAAACACAGTCGCATGGCTACACAGGACCTCCTGAGCGCTGATTGTGCTGCTTGGGCTGTAACAGTAACAACACTGAGCTGGTCCAGCAGGCACCTTCTCTACTAACGCGTTATTGCGCATGTGTAGGTGCATTGTAGGTGCATGTGGGCAGCATGCTCCTGCGGTCCTGCCGCAGGCGTGCTGGCAGCAGCGGCGGCTGGTTGTGGTGAAGGCTGGCCCGTGCACAGTCGAAGTCACGCAGTCTCAGGGGCTGGCCTTTGGAGGCAGCCTAGTGCCGTTACAGAGGGACCCATACCACCAATGATGCACAAGCGCTTGATACACTGGCTGTGGGAAGCACTGGCTGTAGGATGCAGCTTGGCATGATGTGTCTAGTGCAGTGCAGTCAGCTCATAAAGCGGAACGGCACAGCCTCACAGTCGCGAGGGGCGCCATCCGGGCGTTGTCACAAACTAGCGCTGCCGCTTCCGACTATGCTGTCAGGGGCCGGCTAGGCCTGCAACAACCTTCCCAAAATTGGTGCACCTGTTGGTGATAAGCAGTACGCAGCAAGTTACCGGTCTTCTTCCTATCCAGAGGGTTGCCAGGGTTGTTCAACCCGACTGCTGTCTGTGGTATGAGGCAGGTACTGAAATACTTTGGATACCGTGTGATATATGGCACCCTTGTGCAAGGAAACAGTGTGGACGGGCAATGCGGATCAAGGCCTAGGGAGGATGTTGAACTTGGCGTTAACTCCCAACAGAAAATTTGAGACCACTTCGTGCTGTGCGTGCTGTGCAGACGTGCTGATGGTGGTGCTGCTTGGCGGGTGCAAAAGCGTCACCACGGTGCCATCCACACAAAATCGTTTTTATTTGCTTTAGATCAGGGCAGTGTTGACAGGTTCACCGTGAAACAATTTTCAAACGTGACACTTGCCCCAGGCCCTGTGAGTGAACCGTTACCCTACTCTAATAGACTGATAGGCTAGGGTGTAAGCAAATCTACAACCTGAATGCTCTGGTTCGTTCTGTACATGCATCGCTGGGCCTGCCCAGCGCGCACAGCGCTTGACAGCACGACTCCAGACGCAGGCCAGTAATGCACTTCCTTACCGCATGTTAAACCCAGGCTAGCAGGCACGGCGTCTATTACAGCAGCTGGTGCTATGGCGTTGGGAGCTGGAAGCGGACACGCTCCGGCAGATGGGCGGGCGCTGTCCACGCTGCTTGCAGCACTGAAGACTGACTTGGTGGCAGCCAGAGACTCATCCAATGGCAGTGGAAGCCAGGTAGGCCGCTCAACACCTGTAATGTTGTGTAAGCAGCCTTCAGGGGCTGTTTAACACCGCCAAGTGCAGGGCCCTGTGCTGCGCCGACGACGACCAATTGCACTTGCCAAACAGGCCTCTCAAAACGACCCAGTTGCGCTCCGACTGCGGAGCGTTCTCATCACGTGCTTCGAACACAGCTGCACAGAGCAAGCACTGGGTGAGTGAGGGTGCTCCCGTGACGACCGCAGTACTTGCAGGCTTTGAATGCCCGTGTGCTGTCAAGCGGCCCGTAACCATCTCTTGTCTTAAGTATAGCAAGGTTGGAGCTGCTAGTGCTTGAGGTTGCTGGCTTCCTCGCGACGTGTGCAAACAACACGTGCTTGCGTGTCTTGCCCGCAGCTCGTACCCGGGACCTGCCGAACCTTCTTGCCATCACAGACTATGCAGCTGACAAGCTGCCAGCTGTGTTTGCTGGGCCTGTGGCCGGCCTGCGTGCTGCCAGCGCCGTACTGCGCCTCAGCCTGGCTGTCGCAGCCTCACCCGCGCCGGTGTGCAATCGACTCAGGTATGGCGCGCGGCCGCGTCGCTGCGTAGCACAGTGGGTGCAAGTAAAGGGGAGTTCCCCGAAGTGCATGTATGGGTTCAGTACCCATGCATGTACGCCTGCAGTGGCACGGATGTATGCATGCCACACTGCTGCCCTCGATGGTCCGTGCAGTGCCTGGTATGCGTGTTGGGCACAAGCGCTTGGCACAACATGTCAGTGGTCGTGGCATGACTCTTGGACTTGGCGTCAACCTTTCTGGTGCACACCCAATGTAAAGCGTACCGTCATACATTAGGCCGGCAAATTTACCCCGCCAAATCACACGAGTCCCTCATAAACATAGTGGTTTACCGTCTAACATTCCCTGAAAGCATCCGGTGGCCTTGGTAGGTCATAAGTGGATGGGTTGATAAACTCACCTTTGACAGACATGGTATTGTGTCTTGCCTCGTTCGTGCATGACCGTTCAGGTCCCATGCCGACACCATCCTCAAGCTGGTCGTCAAGATTTGCGATGTCGCAGCCAAGGCATCGCCTGCGACTGGCACAGTGACCCAAGACACGGCAGGGCCCCGCAGCAGCAGCAGCAGCAGTGGTGGTGCCAGCAGCGGGGATGCAGTGCCGGCGCCGGTTCTGGACCTTGCGCATGGCGCAGTGCAGCTGGCGATCGGTACGTCCTGCGCACGACGCGCTTTTCGACTTGCTGGATGCTTCCCTGTCGTATACACTCGGTTTGCATGTCCGTGGGGGTCACTCGCATGCGACAAGTCTGGTTTTGGGCGGGATGGCGTGATCGCCCTCCCTGACTGTTGAGCCAGTGGCTCTATTGTGACAGAGTGTGTTGGGTTGCGCCTCGTGCATTGGCCTCGCACCTAGTGCACGATGCTGGAGGGTAGACAAGGCAGACAGATGTGCTCCTGGCTGGCCAGCTCCAGGGAAACCCTGGCGCGCGTACTCGTTACACTGGCAACTCCTTGTCAGTAATGCGCATGCGCTGACCAGGATTGTTCCACCTGTGTGTGTTGGTGGTGCTGCCTGGCTGTGATGGTCTTCCAGACGCTGCGCAGTGCCTGTCGCTACATTCCCAGCTGGCGCTGGTGCACGACCAGCGCACCCACCACAGCAACGCGGCCGCTGCCGCCGCCGTCGGCCGACACCCGGCATTCACGCGCCTGTGCGCGCGCCACAACGCGGCTGCCGCCGCCGCCGCCGCAGCAGCAGCAGGCGGCATGCCAAGCGCGCAAGCGCAGCATGCGCAGGCCAAGCAGCAGCAGCAGCAGCAGGTCGTTCAGCCGCAAGCTGCAAGTGGGCAGGATGGCGTGTCGGGTGACGCCATCGAGCTGACCGTCAAGCTCGGCAGCGCCCAGGAGTGCATGGTGGGTGCTGACTGCTGAGCTGTACTCGCAGTGCACTGCGGTACGGGGCTGTCACGAGCAAAAGGGAGCAATCCTGGTGCAGAAAGCATTCGGGTTTGCACCCGCACACCGGGCGTGACTGTACAACTTCCAAATGCTCAGGCAACGCATTTCATGACGCCCCAGCTGATCGGCAACAGTTGCAGCAATCGTGTGCCACAGTTGCAGCAATCACTACGCCTGGTGCAGGCCTGGTAGTCTGGTACATCATGTTGACATGTTCACTGCGTTTGTTTTTTCGTGCCTCTCCGGGGTCCCACCCACAGTGCAAACGCTCCCCGTGCTCATGCAGGAGTGCCGGCCTTGGCTAGAAAGCTCCTAGTGTAAAAGTACCTGCGCGTACCTTCATGCAGGCCGCGTGCGACATGGCGTGCCGCCTTCTGGTGGCGCTCCTGCGTGCGCGCCCGCTGCTGCTGGGCGGTGTGATGCCGCCATGCCTTGCACCAGCGCTGCTGCAGGCGCTCGTGCACGGGGACGTCAGGCTTCAGGTGATTCATCATCCACTCACTATCCACTCATTGCTTTATCGCAAGTCACCGACGCAGCGCATCGCCTGCTGAATTATAGTATGTCAGCAGGCGCTTCATATCGTGATGTGATCACGATCGTATCCTGATGATTGTCCTTGGCACAGGCCTGTCAGCTTGGCATGCGAGTGCGCGTTTGGCTGCTGGCTCAGCATGCATGTGTGTATTCAAGGCCTTGCGTCGGGTTTCAACATGGCACTCGCTGTCCTGCTGTGCGTGAGCTGCGCTGCTTGCTGCTTGCTGCTGTCTGCAGACGCTGGCCATGGTGGCGCTGGCGGAGGTGCTGGGCGGGTGGGCGGGCAGCGGCGCCGGCGCGTGCGCGGACGAGGGCTTGGTGGAGCAGGTGCTGGCACTGCTGCTGTGCGCGGTGCAGGTGAGGGATTGCACACACGCCCGGCGGCCGTAATCCTGCCATGGTCACTGATGTTATGTTATGCTATGTTGCGTCAGGAGCTTGTCGGCCATAAGGCCCTTGCTTCCCCTAGTTGGGGACCAGGTAAGCAGAAGATGTCACCGATGCCGCCATCACACACCACTCCATACTACCGCAGGCCACACCTGTCTGCTTGCGGAAATGCCGTGCTGCACCGCAGGCATGGGCATCAGGGCTGGTGCGAGTTGAGGACATGACAGCTGCGCCTCCATCGTCTGGGCGCGGCCCGCTTCCCCAGCAGCAGCAGCAGCAGCAGCAGGCCGACGCCTCGGCGCGCGCGATGCGTGCCTGGCTGGCGGCCGCTGCGGACCTGCTATGTGTGTGCTGTGAGGCGCTGCGTGAGGCGGATCTGTTGGAGCTATGGGCGCCCAGGTGGGTTGCGTGGTGGCAGCATTCGGACCCGGGTTGTAGTTCCAGTGCAAACAGGTTTTGGCTCAGACCCGGGTTTGCATTTGCGCTGTTAGGGTTGGAGCTTTCTAGCCAAGGCGGGTAGGAATTATGACTTGCAAAGGCGAGTCCAGCAAAAACACACCATGCGCACAAAAATTCAATCAATCCTCCATGCTTCCAAGCCATCGTTGGGGCGTTGCGTGACAGTGTTGGCGTGACAAACAATGTGTTCGCCTTGCCGAGTGTGTGCCTTGCATCCTGGCTGCATCATTGGGTGTCAACGCAGGGTTGTGGAGGTCGTGCTTCACGTCTGCCAGGCAGCGGGCCCCGGGCAGCACGCAGACACAGACCCCGCACGGCCTCACGCGGCCGCGGCAGGCCAGCCCACGCCACTCGCAGGGCCGCCGCTGCCAAGCGCAGACGTGCAGCGCTGCCTGATGCCCCCGCTAGCGGCGCTGCTGGCGGCCTGCCCCGACAGCATCGCCTTTGCGCTGCGCTGCGGGCTGGTGAGGACGCTCCTGATGGGCACGGTGGCGGGCAGCGGGCCCGTCGCAGCGGCTGCGTCGACCGCTGCGCAGCGGGCCGGTGCAGCAGGTGGTGCTGCTGGAGCAGAGGCGTGCTCAGCAGCTGTGGAGCCGCACACTCGCGAGCTGCTTGGTTTGATCGGCTCCTGGCTGGCAGGCATGTCAGGTGGGTGTCATCACATCAAGCGCTGTCCAGCGGGACCACATGTCACTTGTGTCCTTCAATCTCATTTGAATCTCACACACCGGTAGCACAACAGAGCATGAATGTCATGTGCTAGCGCAGTGTGCATGACCGGCACCAATACACAATACACGCATGGTATGCATCAGGGGGCTGAATTCTGGATGTGCTTGTCCTTGACCGATGCTTGACTACTGAGCCCCACCCCCTGACGGCCGGGTTCCTGATGCTGCTCTCACTCCTGTGCCCCCCGCAGGGGAGGTCGCGGCCCACGTGCAAACGCTGCTTGGCCTGTCCTTAGGACCCGATTTGCCACCCTTGCCTGGGCAGCAGCCGGGCTGCTCCGGCCCAGCAGACAGCGCCCTTGGCGGCCACATCAATGCAGCGCAGGCGGGTGGTCCGACCACGAGCGGTGCAGGCGCAGGTTCAGGAGGCGCAGGGCGTGTGGGCGGGACCTCCACGGTGGACTTGGCGGACAACGACCCTGATGTGCAGCTCGTGGGGGAGGTGGATGCTGGTCAGGCGCGTAAGAAGCGGCGCCTAGGAGGCAACAACAACAACAATAGCAACAACAAGCTGCGCCAGACGCAGCTGGCATGTGAGTGGCCACACCTCCCTCCGTGTAGAGCCTGACAGCCCACCTGAGACACGCAGCTCATGCAAACACTGCGTCAGTGTACGGGGTTTATATGCCAGCCTCTTGCATGCCAGCCTTTCTGTACCAATGACCGACATGACTTGCAAAGTTTGAGGTCTCTCGTTCTAGACTGTAGCCATCTCGCAATACTTCAACCGTAGTTGGGTTCTGAGTTTAAGTTTGATACGGCAGCCTTGCTGTGCCGCTACAGGGGACGATGGCGTGTTGACGACGCAACGGCCTGCAGGCTCCGGCAACACACCGCCTTCGAGCAAGGCTCAGCAAAACGCCAACCAGCAGCAGCAGCAGCGCCTTGGATCGCAGCATCACAGCACCGCGGCCGCGACCGCTGCGGCCACGGTCATGGCCGGCCCTCGTGGCGGCCACACGTCCGGCGCCTCCCGGACTCCTGATGTTTTGGACAGAGCCAGCTTTGGGGCGGGCTCCTTCTCAGTTCCAGAGGACGCAGAGGCTGTGTCGGTTGCGCTCCGTGACCTGTCCGTGGTTTCGATCTCGGTTTGGAGCGAGGGTGGCAGGGACTGCCTCTCATCCGGCAAAGCGGTGCAGAGCGTGCGCACGCTCGCGCTGTGCCTCCACGCGCTGCTGTTGCCGCCCCGCACGTGCCCTGAGCTGCTGCTGCTGCTGCTGAGCCTCGTACACGGGTGGCTGAGCAGAGCTGCTTCCGCTGCTGCGCCTGTCGCCTCGGCTTCCGCATCTGCTTCCGCTGGCGCCAAGACGCCCAGCCCGGAAGTCGCGTTTGCCACATCCGCCGCGCTATCGCAGCTCGGCCACTCAGCCGTGCTTGCCCTGCTGAAACTCCTGGGCTCGGGCTTGGGCAGGGACGGCTGTCCTGCTTCGTCTACGGGGCCTGACGGCGAGCGTGTGACCCCGGGCCCGCACTGGCAGCATGCGTGGGGCGTCGTCGCTCAGTATGCCCCGTTGATTGATGCTGGATACGGCCTGTCGGCGCGGCTGCTGCCTGCGCTGGCAACGGCAGCGGAGCTGCTGTGTACAGATCTGGAGGTGAGATACGACGGGGAATCACACCGTTACGGATATCGCGTCACATCGAGATACGACATCTGCGCGTTGTGCATTACGCGAAGGCCTGGATTGCTCGTTCAGTTCCGTGGCACAGCAGTCGGACTTCACGTTCCTTTTGTGTTAGGCCTGGTCTGCATTTACAGCAATGGGTGCCATTGCCTTGACGTCTTAAGACCATATGACGCCAGCCTCGGCTGCTTGCTGTGGTGCAACGGCTGTCGCGGGCGCAGGCATTGCTGCAGCTCCAGGCGGCTTACCAGCAGCGCTTGGACCTGCAGGCTGCTGCTTCCGCTGATGCCAGCGCCGACGCGATGCTACCGCTAGACCACGCCTCGATCTTCGCAGGGCTGCTGGGTGCTAGCATGGCGTCTACCCTGCTGGGCAAGGCCCGCGCAGTGCCGGTGAGTAGGCCATGCCCGTTCGTAGTACAAGCAGCATTCTCTGTCATTGTCTCATTGGAGTATGGGCACGCGAGGAAAGGCAGTCTAACTTCATTTGCGTCACTGCTGGTTGCCGCGCAGATGCCACCCCTGCAAGGCATGCTCATGCCGCTGCTGCAGCCGCTGCCGCCGCCCGGCCCGCTCGACCCGCCGCACGCAGCCGCCGCTGCCGCGACACGCGCGGCCTCGCGAGAAGCTGCGCTGCAGCTGCTGCCTCTCATTGCGCTGTCCTCCTGCTCCGCGCTCGAAGTTGCGCCCATCCGGAGGGCCGGCTCCGCGGATGATGCCACAGCCGCGCCAAGCAACGGAAACGAAGCGCTCCGCATTGTCATGTCGTGTGCAAGGTGAGGCGATCAGTTGACTTGGTATGCGATGATCACCGCTGCACTGGGCATTTCCGACAATCACAGCTTGGCAGCAAGATGGTTGCGTGTTGTCCAGTTCTGCTCAGCGTTGTTACACCGTACTTGTTGAACGTAATGGCCATTTTGTGAACAATTGGATTGCGTATGCATTTGCAGTGGAGTGCCAGCGATGCACATCGTCATTAAGGAGCTCGCCAGCGCAGCAGCAGCAGCAGCAGCGACCGCCGCGTCAGCCGCCGCCCGGCGCACCGGCGCGCCAGGCACCGCAGGCCCGCAGCTCGCCGCAATCGCAAGGGGCCTCGCAGCCCTGCTCGCCGCGCTCGCCGCGCAGGGCCCCCGCACGCTGGCGTGCGCGGTCGCCGGCGCGTGCTACGTTGGCGGCGCTGCGGCGCTGGCGTTGAGCGTGTGCTGCTCTCCCAGCGGGGGCTGGTTGGGCACATCGCTGGACCCCATGGAGTGGTTGTGCCTTGGAGGAGGTCAGTGCTGCACACCTCACCCGCCTGCTGCCAGATTCTATGGTACACTGCCGCCGGCAGTGCCGGTGTTGAGCACCTACCAACATTTGGCCGATACCGGGATTATCATCGTACACCAGTATGCTGTTGGCTGGCCTGTGTCGCTTGTTGCAAGCTTCCATGTGCCAGCAATTCGATGTGCCAGCATAGGTTAAAGCAGGTGTGCCAGCATATGTCAGCTCTAGTATTGCAACCTTCCCATCTTACCTGTATGCTTTTTGTAAGTCTGTTGTCGGATGCAAGATGCAATGCTGTGTGTTCCAGCACACACCATGCCATACGGGAGGCTTGATGCAAGCATGGTGTGCGCATTGCCGATTTGCCGTTGTGCGTCCTATTGGGACCTCATCATCACTGGTGACGGAAAGTACTTGACAAATCCAGGAGCGAGCGAGAACAACAGCAAAAGGTGACCAGGATGCTCACGCTGGTGCTTGCCTGCAGACACCACCGTCGCACCTGTCAGCACCGCCGAGGTGCCCTGGCCCGCCTTCACACTCCTGGCACCGCTGTTTGAGCTGTGGCTGTTTCCTGGGGGCAATGGCAGCGGCGGCAGCAGCGGTGGTGCGCTTGGGCCATCCGACGACAGCGTCGTGCTGCCGCTGTTGGGCCTGGGAGTGTTGCGGGTAGGTCGATGCGCCGAAAGCGGTGCAGCTCGCTAGCTTTCGTTGCTTGTTCGTTCTTTGCTCAACGACACCTCCGCCCGCTGCTTGCCCAGCGGCATATTGCGCAAAGTGCATGCATGGACACTCTTACTGCCCGGTGGCTCACACTCCCGTGCAACGGAGGCTTGGTGATGTGTGGTTGGACGCGCCCCTTGATCATGATTGTGTTTGATGCCCAAACCACGCCGGTCCCCATCGGGATGAGCATGGGCCGTTTCACAGACATGCTCCTGATGAACATAGCATAGCGCACTGGTTGCACCTTCCCGTTGCAGCTCATGCTCCAGCACGCGCCACCGGACGCGCTGGCGGGGTGCGGCCCGCTGCTGCTGCGCACGCTGCGCCTGCTGGCGCACGCCTCGGGCCGCGTGCGCACCTCCGCCGCGTCGCTGCTGCTCGTCTACCTCCGCCCAGCAGTCATGCTGGAGTTCTGCGGCGCGGGCGTGGGCTCTGCGGCGTACGGTGCCGCAGCCGGACCGTCCTCGTTGACCCACCGCCCTTCTGATGGCGGGATGGCGCGTGCGGCATCGGTAGCAGCACCAGCAGCTGATTCGTTGCCGTCCATTCTAGCAAGCGGAGGGCTTGCGGGGGGCAGCGGCGGCAGCGGCGGCGGCGACGGCCTGGCCGCGCTGGCGGCGTGGCCGTCTGCGGCGGCCGCTGCTGCCGCTGGCGCTCTGAGCGTCGAGCAGCGCACGGCGTTCGGGGTGCACGAGCGCCGCCTGCTGGCGGAGCTGCGGGCTGTGTTGGAGGACGAGCCTGAGGGGGGCGGAGGCGGCAGCGGCGGCACGGCAGCGGCCAGCGCGGTGTGTGCGGCGGTGCTGGACGCCGCCGCGTTGCTGGCGGGTCTGCTGGTGGGCGCTGACAGCGGCTTGGTGCCGCTGCTGATGATTCTGTCCTGCCTGGGCAAGGAGGAGTGGCAGGTGCGCGTGCGCTTGCTTCACCAATAGTGCGCCTGCTTGTCCAGCCCTTCACATGACAACAACCCCCCACCTGTCTTATGGCGAATCATGTTGATGGCCTAGTGCGGATGCACCATACCTTCACATCTGCTCAAGCTGTCTGCCCCTGGTCGAATGCCTTGCATGCAGTCTGCCATGATGATGAGTGCACTTTTGTTTCCTGCACATGTCATGCCAGTGCAAACGCGTCAACCCGACCTGTGCGCCTCAGCCTCGCGCCCGTGCTCGTAACTAGTTGCATGTGTACGCGTGTGTGTTGCAGCTGCGTGCTGCCGCATGCGCCTCCCTGGATCTGCTCACCGCCAAGCTGGGCCGGCCGCTGGAGGACTTGCTCATGCGGGGGCCCTGGGCGCCGCTAGCGCTGGAATACGTCGGCCGACACGTGAGTCGCGCATGCACACATGTTATGAGCATGCCACCGCCGCCGCGCAGGGGCATTGTGTCCGCGTTGTATCAGTCACCATGCGTTGTGCTGAGTACGCCATCGCCTGATGTGCCTGCAGCGCCATGTACTCATGGCTACGTTGATCCCCCAATTGGTGCAGTACATTGTAAATGATTCCGTTGTATGTTGATGACGTGCATGGGATGAGAACAGGGTTGTACATCACTGACGTGCATGGGATGAAAACGGGGTTGTACATTAACAACGTGCATGGAATTGAGCCAGGGTTGCGCGCCTGGTGGTTGTCTGCACGGGGCTATGTGTGGCGCAGGTGTCTGACGCGCCCTACCTGCTGCCGGAGCTGTGCCGCCTGCTGCGCAAGCGCGAGGGCGAGGTGGTGGCGGCGGTCGCGCCGCACGCGATCGGGTGGCTCTGCTGCAACCAGCGCCTGGCGGAGCTCCAGGTGGGCTGCAGGCAGGCAGACAGGGCTTAGACAGGCTTTACTGCAGGCAGGCTGCAGGTGGCCACAGCGACAAACGGAGCCCGCCTGGGTCTCACATCCATCCCTGCTCGTTTGCACCATGCTCTAATCTGACTTTGCTACTACCACTGCCTTCTTTGATCGTCCTTTTCACCACTGCATGCTGCACTGCATGACAGCGCTCTCAACTATCAAGTCTGTTCCAACTGGCTACGTCTTTCCCCTTTCCCCTCAACCCTGCAGCGCCTGGCCGAGCTGGCCGGGTGTGCCTCCCCCAGCCTGCTGTTCACGCAGTACGCCGAGTACGCGATCGCGCACGCGCTGTGGAACGGACGCGCCTTCGAGGACTTCATGGCCTTCGTGGACGGCGCGCTGTCGCCGCCGGACGTGGAGGACTTCCTGCTGAAGGCGCTGAACTTCAGCGTGCGCGATGTGGCCCGCCTGGTGAGCCGCCGCATCGCTTGCGTGCCTGGAGTCGCGCAACGAACATTCCTTGTATGTCGACGCAGGGATAGTTTCAGTATAGTTTTGACACGCCGCAAATGGCAAGGCTGCAGCGAGAACGCATTGTGCACAAGGCGCAACAGGCGATTACAACTATGATTGCAGCTGGTGAACGCGATGTTGCTTGGATGCCAGGCACGTGATGCCAGGCGCGAGATCTCTGGGCAAAGGATTCCGAGTGGAATTTTCACTGGTTTGGCTGTTCCTGTGCACCCCGGTGTGCAGGTTGTGCTGAAGGCCTCCACGCCAAGCGAATGGACCAACAGCGGCGCGCAGCTGCCAGGGCGTAGCAGCGCTGGCACTTCCGGTGTTGGTGCTCTTTCCGCCGCGGGGCCACCCCCCGAGGACGTGCTGCGGCGCTGCAGGGAGTACCTCACCACGCTGGCGCGCATCACCGGCAACGGCCAAGGTGCGGGGGCATGACACAACCACCCCACGCTTACCCGCTTCTGTTTCTACACCGTGTGTAATGCTTGCGCTCCCTGCACCACTGTGCCACCGTGTGATATGCCTGCGGTCACTGCGCCACTGCCCCACTGTGCCACTGTGCACTGCGGCACCTTTGTCCATTGGTGACTGTGTAGTAGAGCGGGTATCCTGCTGATCAGCCTGCTTGCGTTGGCATCATGCGTGATGGTAGCCAGCAGGCGCATCACGCTTAAGAACTGTGTGCGATACTGGTGCTTGCTTTGCTCTCCACTGCGTTGCAATACATCACTGCGTTGCAATACATCACTGCGTTGCAATACAATTTCACCATTTGTAATGCCATGCAGGCCCCCTAGGCGACGAGCCCTACGCGGAGCTGCTCACCGGGGAGGCCATTGCACGCCTGCTGCAGCGCGCGGGGGAGGTCTTCAAGGCCCGCCCGGCCGCCACCACTACCGCTGCCACCTCCACACGCCCCTCCACCACAACCACCGCCGCCGCCGCTGCCGCTGCCGGCGTGGGCACCACCATCACCGCTATGTTGCCCTCCTCCAACCCATCCAGTGGGGCTGCCGCTGGGGCCATGGTGGCAGGCGCAGGGAGCTTGATCGGCTCGTCGGATGCGGAGGCGCTTCAGATGCTGCGCGCTGTGAGCGTGGCGTGCACGCTGCTGGGGCGGCTGCTGGGCCACCACCAGCTGCACATCATGGCGGTGCTCACGGCGGGCATGCAGCGAGCAGGCCAGTCCCTGGAGCTGAAGATGCAGGTGCGCTCAGTGGTGTAGTACTGCCTGTACTGCTTGCGGTTGTCTCATTGCCATTACTGCAGTTGGTAGCAGGTTGCTGGTGCTGGTGCTGGTGCTGGTGCTGCTGGTTTGCTGCTGCTGTTTTCGCTGCCATGCGTCACATGGCTGTTCATATGGACAAGCCGCAAGAGGCCAGAGGTTGCTCTGCCTTGCTTTGTCACTGCGTTGCGTACTTGGCTTGCATGACATCATAGCAAACAGGAGTCGCACGCCATACTCATGGAGACTGACGGCAAGGCAGTGACTTGCGCAGGCGAGCTAGATACTGTCCCAACTCGCACCCATGCTCCATCTTGGCTGAGAGCCATGCAATCATGCTGCTGTCTGTCACGCTGCAGGCGCTCGCGTCGTGCCGTCAGTTCCTGGTGTGCCTGGCGCAGCGGCAGCCCATGCTGCTGGCGCGCGTGGCGGTGCAGGTTGCGGTGGTGCTGCTGCCTTACCTGGAGGAGGGCGGGCCGGTGGTGGCAGCCGCCATGGGCATACTGCGGGTGGGCCGGCGGTCATTGATGAATTTACTTGACATCACGTGGCCAACCGGGTCATTCATGGATGACTGCGATGTTCAAGGATAGAGGCCAGTTGCATGGCCTGTCATATGTAACGATGCAACGTGGCAGGGTTGTGTATCCGTGCTTGCCGTGCTTGCTCCATGAAGGGCCTTGCATGGTGCTTTGTTGGTTGGCAGCACCCACACGGCAGCACCCAACGGTCCATTGCTGCGCATGTGCGTGGCCCGCCTATGGGGCAACACGGCAAAGGTGCAGAAACCCGGTTGTACACGCACACACAGTTTCCACCGGTTTCAATGGATGGATCTCCTCAGTGCTCGCTCTCTGCTGCCGTCTGTCTGTGCTGCAACTCCTCACTTCACCCCGCCCCGCAGTACCTAGTGGTGGACCAGCAGCGCCACGTGCAGAGCGCGCTGGTGCGCATGCCGCCGCTGCCGTCAGTGCCCGGGCTGGAGCAGGTGACCGCCATCATCAAGGCCGCGCACGCGGCCGCGCAGGGCAACCAGGGGGAGCTGGTGCTGCAGCTGCGCCTGCTGGCCAGCAACCTGCGGCACGAGAGCCTCAACGTCAGGTATGAACTTTTCGCTTACGGTACGGTTGCCTTATGTGTCGCAGCCATGCTGCCTGTCTGTTTTCCTCTGCCTGAATATGTACCTCCAGGTGGTATGCACTTTTGAGTGAGTGTTAGGCTGTCACCATTGAACCCAAAACGAAACATGTAGTGTGTTGTTAGAATGTCGGGTTGATGAGCAAAGCAGAGCAGCGGTTGTTCAAGGAGTGTAGAGTCGGTGTGCAGTCGGAATGACAGGTTTGGGTTGCTCCTTCAGTACCATCCGGACCACTTGCGCTGATGTCAGCATGCAACGAGCTTGTCGACATGGTCATTATTGTGATTCACGCTTCTTTGCGCTGATGTGGCTGTTTGCACATCCGCGCCGCACTGCAGGCATGTTGCGTTAGGCGAGCTTCTTACCTTCCTTCAGCGCCACTCAGCGTTCGTCCAAGGCTTGTGCCAGGCGGCATTGGCAGCCGGTGCAGCAGCGGCAGCCATCGGCGGCATGGGCGACGGAGCTACTAGCAGCACGGCAGGCGGGCCCGGGGGCGGCGGCGTAGCCGCATCTGCGGGGTCTGTAGCGTTGCTGAACGAGCTGCTGAGCGCGCTGCTGCGCTGCTGCGACAATGCCATGCGCACGCCGCTGGGACTCAGCCTCAAGGCCAGGTGCGGCCGCGTGCACGATCCGTCCCAACTGTGAAGCTCACTTCAGGAGGCCCGCCAAAGCGTGCGCCTTGATCGGCATCGGCTGATGCCAGTTTCTAATCATGGCGATGATCCTGTGTGTGGTCCCATGCAGGTGCGCAGAGTGCATCGGCATGCTTGGGGCGTTGGATCCGGGACGCGTGAACCCGGAGCGGCCCACACCGCCGGCCATCATTGACGAAAACGCGCCAGCACCCTTTGCCTTGGAGGTGGAGCTCATCACCAAGCATCTGGTACGTGCGTTTGTGGTACGATCACCAGAATGGTGTGGTGGGTTCTGCTGCAGGGCTTGCATTGAATAGGGGGATGGGTGCGGCAGCAACACACATACACCTGCTCGTTAACACGGATGGCCTCATGCCGCCTCTGAAACCCCGGCAGGCTTGACCTGCGAGTGTACACAGCGCACACACCTGCTGCATGCATGCCTTGACTGCATCGATGCTTGGCTGACGACTGACGGAATGCCTTGCAGGTGCGTATCCTGGAGACGACCAGCGACGTCGTCACGTTGGACTTCACGGCACACGCGCTGCAGACGGTCTTGCAGGCGCACACGCGCGTGCCCGACCCCGCGCAGCTGGCGGCCGCGGACGCGCAGGCGGGGTCGTCGCTGCAGGCTGGCAGGGGGGCGTCCGGCAGGGGCGGGAACGGGGGCAATGGCGGCATCGAGGGGCTGTACCTGCAGCTGCCAGCTGAGATCCAATACATCGTCAAGCCTTACCTCACCTCCAGGTAAGAGCATGTGATTGATTGATTTCATTGACTGTAAGAGCACGTGCTGTAAGTCCGTCACGCATGCGCTTGCCCAGCCCCACAGGCGGGTGTACCATAGTGTAGGCGTGTACATGTGTAATGAGACAAACGCAGGATCTTGCTTAGAAAGAGCGATGAGCGTGCGTGTTTCTCAGCATCTGTCCGCTCGACCGCCTGTGCAATACGGCGATACCGCACGTGCGTAGGTTCTATCTGGAGGACAAGGGCGGCCGAGACGCTATGCCGCCGCCAATCGCAGCTGGCGGGGGCGCGGCCGTGGCGACGGCAGCTGCAGCGGCCACGCTGTTTGGGTCGGGGCGGCACAGCTTCCGCAGCTGGCTGGAGCGCTGGCTCAAGGCGCTGATCCGCCAGACCAGCGGGCGCTGCAGGGCGTCGTACCACGCGGTGACTGCCGTGCTGAGGTTCGACCTGCCGCTCATGAGCTTCCTGCTGCCACAGGTAGGTACCAAGATGTGTTGTGCCATAACAAGACATATACACTGTGATGTAGTGCTTGCTGGTGTTATGTTGATGCAGCAACTGGGATCGAATCGTTGCTGCTGTGTTGATGTTTCTACTGGATGGCTTGACATAGCGATCGCTGCTGGCGTGTATGCGTAAGCCCTTGCAACCGAGCCCTGCGGGTCTGCATAATGTGCAACTGTACTCTGCATAACCGCTGCCCCTTCAATTGCCTAACCTGGCCTACATCTGGCCTATACTGATATTTGGATATGGCATACTTAGACACATGACATCAGAGCATCACGCAGCGTGCATAATCAATGTACGGTATCGTGAGTGAGTGAGTCCTGCAGGCCTCCTGCGCTCCAGGTGCTGTACAATGTGGTATCTAGCGGCAGCGAGGAGGCCGGCAAGGCGGTGGCGGCAGAGGTCAACGCGGTGCTTCAGTCCGCCGCTGGCAGCGATGGGGACAGCGTGCCGGAGGTTGAGCTGTACTGCCAGGTACCTACGGGGCTGAGCGCGCGTGGCACCCGCAGTGCAAGCCGCCAACTTCGTGTCCCTGCATGGTTGGGTAGGATCAATGGATGACATGGCGGACATCACCGGTGCTGCGCCACCGTACCGTTTGCACCGCATGTATGCTCCCTTGGACAAGTTACGGTCGGATGTGTTGATCGTATCCACGGCTCCCAAAATGTGGACTCTTCCCACACGCGCGCTGGCGTGTGCCAGTACACGTGTCATGCCAGCACATTGCTGCATGGAGTTGGGTTGGATCATCTGGCTGCATTCGGTTCATGTCCGGGTGCCCTGAGCTGTGACCTTGTGTGCCGTCGCTCGCAGGCGCTGTTCAGCGCTCTGGACGTTTTGGGTCGCGCCGTCAAGGATGCCTGGGCGGAATGTGAGCGTGGTTCACGCTTTGCCGTCATGGCATTGTGCGCTTACGCGTGTGCACCCAAGCACCCTCATGCACAATAAATCACAGCCAAACGAGGCGTTGTTTGGGAGAGCACATCACTGCAGGCCTCCATCCTGCACAGAGCAATAGCCATGGCGCATGCATGTTAACGGTTCGTTCCCAGCCAGCCGGTCGGAGGTTTATCCATCAGACCAACCCTTAATTCGTCATGCAATGGTTGGTGTGTGTGCGGCAGGCGGGGATGCCATGCAGCTGGATGCACAGCAGGAGCTCCCGGACGCGCCACGCCGCGTGTCTGCGTTCTTTGATGCCATCCCCAAGCAGCTGCTGGCGGCGGCGGCGGCACGCTGCGGCGCGCACGCGCGCGCCATACAATACTACGAGACCCACATGCGCGCTGAGGCCAAGCCGGTGAGCGCAAATCGTTGAACAACCTCATACGCTGATCGTTCTTATCGTCGCGCGCTTTCTGGTTCTTGTTGTCTGCGGTCGGCCAGCCAGCCCTGTCCGCCGGAGGCCTAGCCTTGCCCACCAGGGGGGAAATCAGAGGAGCGAGTTTGCCGTGTTACTGGATAGGACTGGACGGGACGGATGCATGCATGGGTGGTTGAGTGGCCTTTCAAGTCTGCGAGCGGCATTACGCCCACAGTCAACGCATCACAACGCCTGCTGCACACTCAGCCGGCGCAACACGGCCTTGCTGCATCGCTTGAATGCCATGACTGATTGCGGCCCCTGCGTGCTGCCCCGCACTGCAGGTCTCCAACGCTGCTCTGCAAGGACAGGACACGGGCACCTGGTCGTACATCAACTGCGGCCTCCCTGGAGGAGCGCCATCCGGGGGCCTAAACCCCGCCGCCTACCACACGCGATTCGCATACAGCCAGGAGCAGGTGGGCCCAGCGTCCAAACTGTACCGGCAAGCCTGTGCCATGCAATCTGGGATTCGACACCATGCTCCAAGCGGAAACCCCTGCTGGCTGGCTGCCTGTACATTTGCTCACCCTGTCAATTGTCAACCATGGCGTGGCTATCCTTCAGCAGTGCCACTGATCGCAGAGCCTTGTGAACCGCCGGGGTGTCTTGGGGCGATAGCTGCCGCAAGGCCACGATACCAAGCGAGCTGAGAGCAAACCCGAGCAACCCCGCCACTGCACGCTGGCCTGTGCTGCTCTTTGTGTGTGTGCGTGCGTGTGTGTGTGCGCGCGTGTGTGTGCGCCCTCTACCTGCACCGACTGCCATACCTGCCCATCACTCATGCAGGTGTCTTGCTTGTTGGAGGTGTATGGCGAGCTGGGCGATGCGGACGCTATGGCGGGGCTGCTAGCGCTGCGCCCTGGGCCGCCCAGCCCGCTGCAGCAGCTGGCGGCGGCGGAGCGGGCGGGCGCGTGGGGCGAGGCGCTGTCGCTGTGGGACACGCAGCTAGAGATGGAGCTCAGCGGCGCGGCGAGTGCCGGCGGACCGCCGGCGGGCGGCGGCAACCCTGTCGCAGGCGCAGCCGGCGGTGGAGGCGCCGCCAGAGGCAGCGGTGCAAGAGGGGTAAGGGGGTGTGGCATGCTGCTCAATGGCGACGGCGTGATGGTGCACCCTCCTGCTTACCTTGCCAGCCTACTAGGCTGATGGTTTACGCAATGCAGCTGTCCGCTAGCAACAACTGCTCAAGCCTTGTCCCAACAATTCACCTGCAGCACCTGCAATACCCCATGCTGTAGAAAACGAAACGCTGTTTCACTTTCTAAAACCTGTTGCTCTCCATGCCATCATCTGACGCCATGCTGCAGCATCAGCAGGGGCCCTCGTCTACTGGCAACAGCCCCAGGGACGCCAACGCAGGCCTGGCTGCCGCGGCCAGCGCAGCAGGGCAGGCGCTGGTGGCTGGTGGCAGCAGCCAGGCAGGCGGCGCGCCGCTCAGCGTTGCGCATCAGGGCCAGCTGCGGGCCATGCTGGCGATGGGTCAGCTCCAGGTAGAGAGGCATGTGCATGGATGCTTTCCACTTGTCAAGTGCTTGCTAGGATACCGGCATTGTAATATCCTATGCTGTGCTCTTTGCATCACGGCTGCGCCCTTGGCTGCGCCCTTGGCTTGCTATGGTGGATTGGTGCCAACTCACAGTCAGGCAATAGCACTCTACCAGAAAGCTTGCATGAGTTGCACAAGCCGCTTTGGTTTACTCACACCTCACAGCGACACTGTGTCAATCCTCCGCATGCGTCTGTGTTGCCTACTTGCCTGGCCTGTAGGGCGTCCTGCAAGCAGTCGACGGGCTGCTGCTGCGCAACTTGGACGGCATGGCGGCGCGCACGCAGCTCGCGGCAGCCGGCGTGGCGGCCGCATGGCGCCTGGGGCGATGGCAGCTGCTAGAGGTACGCCCCGATGCCACACTCGCCGCCATCATGCAAGTCATCTTTATCATGCAAACCGGGCTTCCTGCTTGACTTCCTCGGTTGAAGGACTGTCCGTATGCATGCGGCATCCACGGCAGACTCTTGTCTCATGCTCGCTCAGGGCAGTGTAGTCATCGTGGTGTGCACGAGCCTAAAAGCACTATCTGATTTGTACGCGCTCTCGCATGATGTCGTCTGTCCCGGTTCTCCCTTCCCACCTCCCACCGCAGGAGTACCTGACGATTGTATCGTCCGCGCCACAGCCCGCAGTGGGGCGCGTGCTGAGCTCGTCAGAGGACTGGGAGGTGTGCGTCGGCTGCTGCCTGGCGGCGCTGCAGGCATGCAGATTCCACGAGGTCAGGCCTGCATGCAGGTCACGCACCCGCCCGCCCGCGCAGCACTGCGCATGAGCGTAGCACTACGTGCATATTTTGCATTGCGCATGCATGCTGTCAGCCTCATGCTGCCATCCATGATGGTCGGCATGAACGAATGCGTGTCTTACCCAGAGCATAATGCATGTTGTTTCGGGTGCCGGTCGCTGAGTTAGTCATGCTCAATTTTTCGTGGCGTAGATGCTGTTGATTGCAATGGGCGCCAACCCGCCAAGCGTACCGTACAATCTAAACCCCAAAGTCCTCAAATGCTGCAAACACCGTACCGGTGTGCGGGGCTACAAAGTACCTTCGATGAAGCCTGGCACGTGTGTCATTGCTGCGTCTGCCCCGCTCCTGTGTGTTAGGTGCGGGAGGTGCTGCACACGTCGCGCCTGGAGGCAATGTCGCTGCTGCCGGCGCTGAGCCAGGAGGGCTACGCGCAGGCCTACCCTTACGTGGCCCGCCTGGGCATGCTGCAGGTGCGCCCCCGGAGCGCAGGGTCCCCTGGCTCGTGTTGCTTGCATGCACAACGGGGCACGCACCGCTTTCCGGCACCACGTTGGAAGTCATATCCAGCCTGCCCTGCCGCAGTTGCTGGCAACACTCCCACTCTCCTTGCCAGCTGCTGTTGTGGCCACCTCCACATGTGCCGTTTCTGCTGCTTGCCGTGCTTATCTCTTGGTGCAGCCATCCAGGACACAGGCACCATACGTTTTGATATCTGGATACGATCGCTGCCCGCCTCCACCTGCGTGCCTGCTCTCATATGATAGGAGGTGTCGGACGTGGTGGAGATGATGGAGGCCATGACGCTGGGCGGGCCCGCTGCGGCGCTGGGCCCGCTGGCACGCGCCCGGCGCCTGCGCTGGGATGAGCGGTTGGAGGCAACGCAGGGCTCCTTGGCGGTGCGCGAGCCGCTGCTTGCGCTGCGGCGTCAGCTGGCGGCGCTGCTGGGTGACGACGCCACCGTCGCGAGCGTGTGGCTGGCGCAGGCGCGCATCTCTCGCGAGATGCGGCACCTGGAGGCCGCGCAGACGGCGGTGCAGGAGGCGCTGCGGCGCGGCGTGGCGGGGGCGGTGCTGGAGCGTGCCAAGCTGCTGGCGGCGGCGGGCAAGCAGCAGCGCGCCGCGGCGGAGCTGCAGACCGAGCTAGCCGGGTGCGTGCGGTTGAGCATAGATCCACAACTAGCTGTTGCCTCGGCGGCGTGTACGTAGGGTTTGTGGTTCTGGGTTGCAGATTCCAATGCTATGTGTGTGTACTTGTGTGGGGTGGGTGGGTGGGTGGCATGCTGTCCATGCGTGCATCGTTTTGTCCATGCGTGTATCGTTTTTCAGTTTTTGTGTTGGACGTTTCGCTTGGGTGTCTATCCTGGAATGGCTGCTCAACCATTGCCTACGTTGGGTTGCATTACTAGATACACAGTGTGTGCAAGTGGGAGGAAGATGTGACACCGCACTGACAGTGTTTTGTGATGCGTCGCTATTGCCACCGCTCGCAGGTCTGTTGTTAGCTCGTCCGGCAGGGGCCATGCGCGCGCCGTTCTGCGCCTGGCGCGCTGGCTGCAGGAGGGCGCCACCAGCGGCTACCAGGTGGGCAGGGGGGAGGAGGGCGGGTGCATCACGCTGCCTGTACCAGTGCACCATGATCAGTCGAGCTCCCTCATCATCCAACGATCCACACAAGAAACCTAGCGTGCTTCTGTACCACCGCTTGTGCATGTTGGGCTACATGACAGAATGTGTCCATACTGTTGACCCATGCCCTGCCCTGCGCCCCACACGCATGCCACACTCACACGCGTCCTGGGGCTACAGTGTCGACTCTGCACTTTCGACGGCTGAGCCGATCCGCCCGTGCGCGCCGGGTTTGTTCGGTGGCGATGCTGAACGGGATGCGGCTTACTGCATACAACAAAAGGGGGCAGATGCCCGAACCCGCATCACCTCGACCATGGCGGTGCGGTTGGCACCCACTCCACCCGCCAGTCGTTGATCTAATCATCTGTGTGTTTGGCCCCTGCCTGGTCCTGGATGCGCAGGAGCTCAAGCGCTTGTTCGAGGAGGCGTGTGAGGCGGACCGCTCATGGGGCAAGGCGTACTTCCATTACGCGCGCTACCTGGACCAGCTATACCAGGTGAGACTTGGTTGACGGGGACTCGCAACAGCCAGTTGCGCCAGCTGCCAAGTCCATGGGCCACACAAGTGCAACCGTTTCCGCATGTCCGCATCCTTTCCCAATTGCCCGAACCACAAGCAAGCACAAGGCGAGGACTCCCAGCACCGATGCTGGTCTGTCAGCGCTCAAACAGTGAACAGTGTAGCTATGCGTGCACGACTGGCTCACACACCTGGCTCCTCGATCGCATCGCTGCGTGTGCGCACACGTGGCTGCTGCTGCAGGATGCCAAGAAACGCCAGCAGCAAGGGGGCTCACAGGGGCCCGGGCCCAAGGGCCTCAGGTGCGCAGCAATCAGGGTCCTGCATCACCCAACTAATGACGTCGAAGTGGTGGAACTCAACAAGGGCCTCAACCTTGGGTGCTGATTACATGCTGTGCCATGCCCATTTCGGCCCGTGCCACCTGTTGGCAATAACTAAGACATGCTACGTGCCGGTGCTGGTGGCCCATACCTTGAGCTATGCATGTGGATGTGGGAAATGAGGCATGCAGCGATGCAGTACACCATTCTGCCACGGCGTGCGCATGAACACCATGGCAACGCGACACTGGCCGCCGGTTCGTTATTGCTCCAGCGGTGGGGCGTTGTCGTTTTACCAAACAACCAGGTCTTCTTTCTTGTGTCGCGTGTGTGCGTGGCGCAGGACGGGCGGGCGCCTGGCGGTGCGTGTGGGTGAGGACCGGCCCTACATGGAGTACCTGCCCGAGGTCATCTCAATGTACGGCAAGGCGGCGGCGGCGGGCAGCGCCTACGTCATGCAGGTGGGTGCCATGCAATGCTATTGATTGTTCGATGGATTTAACATCACATGGGCCGATCAGGTTATTCATGGGTGAGCAGTTTGTGTTGTCATTTGCCTGAGCACCCACCCCCCAGACCCCAGCACAACCCAACACGAACACACCTGAGTGGCGGCTGCAGTCACGGTGCCCCGTGTCAACAGTGTGTGTGTGCTTCGGTTGCCCGGCATTGAGAAAGCGTGCGCTGAGACCGGTGATTGATGCGGCCATGCCCATTTAAGCTCATGCTGGCTTCCTGGGTAACAACGCTGTGCACATGGCATGGCACACACTGGCATCTTGCTGCTGCCAGCATAGGTTCAGCTTCCCCTCACAGGTCGAAACCAGTCGATCACAACATCCGCTGCCGCATCGAGCCATCGACACTACCCTGATATGCTGCCATGTTGGTGCCATGCAGACGCTGCCTCGCATTCTGACGCTGTACTGCGAGCACGGCAGCGAGGCGGCCCAGCGCGGCTCCACGGTGGGCGTGAAGGACCGCAAGACAGGCAACCAGGTGCGAGCGCCCGCATCAGCTACAGCTGCGGGGCAACTGGTCCTGTGCGGTGATCAAGCCTTGCGCCGTGTGCAGACGTTAAGGATGCGTCTGCCCCTTCATCCAGCGCATCAGGTTATCCTGTCCCTCCCTCCTCCCTTCCCCAACCGTTCACCCGCTCCTGGCTTGAGCCTGGCTGTGTGTGCCAAGGCGCAGGTCAACACGCAAGTGGCGCGCACATGCGTATGCCTAACACCTTGCCAGGTAGCGCTACGCATCCATTGCCGGCTGCGGTGTGCATCTGATTAAAGCATGCATGCGTGCACTGGGGCGCTGCGCGCAGGTGGTGCTGGCGATGCGTGAGCTGGTGTCAACCATCCCTGTCGGCAAGTGGCTCAACGCGGCTGCGCCGCAGCTCATCTCGCGCATCATGCACCCGCACAGGGACGTCAACGAGGTGCGCGCCAGCGGGCTGTGTCTCGTGCGAATCAGAGAACATGGTATGCCATGTACGTACACACGTATCCGATGGTACCGTGCAACCTGTTCCCCTACAGCACTCCATAGTGTAATACCCCTCCTTTCGATCCATGAAGCTGTCAAGCTTACGTCTCAACATCTGTCGTGAGCGGCAGCTGTGTGTGGTGGCGTGTAGCCATAGCCTGCCTCTTCTGCCATTGCTTTTGGCAGGTGAGGGGGTATGAGCAACGCCGTGTCATGTGCTTCTTCGTTGCTTGTGCAGGCGATCCACACGCTGCTGGAGGGAATGCTGGTGCTGTATCCCCAGCAGATGATGTGGCTCATGGTGGCCGTGCACCGCAGCACCATGCGGGCTCGCAGGGATGCCGCGACCGATATTGTCAATAAGGTGGGTGGCGATACAGGCTGCTGTGCTGTACCCGGTGCTGCCTGCGGCCTGCTGTTTGGTTTTGGGTACGGCGCAGGATTGTTTGCAATGGAATTATGGAAACAGTGTGACTGGTGTGCTGACAAGCACCTTGCAGGCGGCACATGCACCCAGCGCCGGCACTCACGGTATTGAGTGATGCTGGGTTGAAGGCTCGTGAAACCCTGGAGCACCAAATCCCCGTCTGCATGCTGCTGACCTGATGCAATTACAACGTGGTTCACGTGCGTGCGAGCCAAATAAGCGCTCATAGTTCACGTTATGGTTGCCTTGTTGGCTGCCCTGTGGCCCCTCTGGCGTCAGGCTTTGAAGCGCTCGGACAAACGCGTGGTGTCGCGCTTTGAGTCCTTCCGCGTCATCTCAGAGTACCTCACGCGCATGTGCCACTGGCAGCCCCCGGTAAGTACACACATGCACCAGGGATGCATTCGAGCTGCAGGTCCAGTGGTACTGTACCTGAATCCTGCTGGGGGAAATGTTGCCTTGTATGTACAGGATCGTACCACCACCTGACCTCCGTATGCACAGCTGCCTCAGCCCAGTATTGTGCAGCCATTTCAAGGAGCACATGTGTGCAGTGCACATCGATGGCTTTCACGCAGAGTCCAGGCATGCTTGCATGTTGCTTCAGGGCGTTGTCATACAGCGTGGCTTGTGTACGCAGTTGTGCGGTCCAGCACTCGAGTTCCTGCTGTGGTGGTGGGTGGTGGGTCCGTCCGTTCGTGCTGCTGCCGCTCCAGCCAATAGGCCGGTGCTCTCATCCTGGTGGTCCATGCCGATGGTGCGCATGTGCTCGCCTGCAGGCGAGCCTCAAGATCCGGCAGACCAACAACTGCGTCCAGGCCTCAGCCACCTTCCCGGAGCTGAAGAAGGCGATGGCCAACTGCGGGGTAAGCGCCTGGCGTGCTACCTGCCAAGCCAGGCTGCAAAGTGAAAGGCATGGCATCCACAACGGATGGAGCTCAAGGCGCCAGCCATGCTGGGCCGCAGTTCCTGCGCTGTTTAGGTAGTTTGGAATGGCAGCTGTGCAGAGCTGCATGCTGGCACAGGTATACGGGTGCACCAAACGACCTAGACTGCTGCTTTGCTGCCAGCATGCGCAATGCATTCGTTTTCTGCCTGAAGCTGGTCCTGCGACGTGCGGTGCTGAGCTGCTGATGGGGGTGATGCGGTGCACTGCCTTGTATTGTATGTGCGCAGGTCATGTTGCCTAATCAGGACCAGCTCAAGGTGGTCATACCGCCAGCGTCTGGGGGAGGCGGAGGCCTCGCAGCAGCCGCCGGCAGCGCCGCAGCCGCCGACGCGCTGGTCACGATCGTGGCGCTACGCGAAGAGGTGTGCACGTGAAAACACGGGCCTGTGAACATCTCCCATGGCATAATCCCCTCAAGGAGCATAATGTTTGCCGATGTGCACGCCGCGGCCGACAGCATGAGCCCTCAACTGCGCTTACCCGCTTACGAACCTTGGCTGCTTGCGTTGCGCCACAATGCCCGCAGGTGACCGTTTTATCGTCGCTCCAAAAGCCGAAGAAAATCACGCTGCTGGGCAGTGACGGCGCCGAGCACTCGTACTTGGCTAAGCCAAAGGACGATCTGCGCAAGGACTTCAGGTGGGCTGCAGCGATGAGGCCCTGCAACTCCAGGAGGGGAATGTTAGGGTGGCTCTTGCACCCATCACATGCCCACACAGGACATCGCTGCACGCCCTGTTGGTGACGAACTCGTTACCATGCAGGCCTGCATGTGTGCGTGCCTGCATTCGTCGCACCTCCCTGCAGGCTGATGGACTTCGCCGCCCAGGTCAACCGCATGTTCAGCGCCACGGCGGCCGCGCGGCGGCGCGCGCTGCGCCTGCGCACATACGCGGTGGTGCCCATCACGGACGACTGCGGGCTGCTGCAGGTGAGCCCTGCCTGTTTGTGCATGCCTAGCCTGCACGCTGTTACTACGTGTGCGTTTCCTGCTCTCGAAGGGGATCTACCTTGCGAGCCTACGGCCGACGCACCCGTGTTGATCAGGACGACACGGCTTGCGTATACACAACCATGCATAAAAAACAACAGGACCAACGCGGCTCACACAAACGGAACCACGCATCAGAACTAGCGTAGCAACGACGTAGCTGCTCGTGTTTGTGGGCTGAGCCTGTCGATGCCGCAGGAGTGGCGGGGCGCTGTGAGTCATCAAAGCGGCTGAACAACACTTGTCTCGTCAGCACGCCCGCCGGTTGAACCTGGGGCCCCAGGGAGGTCATCCCCGTACAGGTGCACGCGGATGTACTCCGCCAGCACAGGGTCCCAGGAGTGCAGCTTGTCGCGCACTACATCCGTCACCTGTGCGGCACACGCAGTATATGCAGTACACATTGCATGCATGGGGACAGGGGGACAGGATGCATGCAATCACCACTCTGCTGGAAGAGGCTACCAGAGAGGGAATGTGAAGCGATGTGATGGTCTCCTGGCGAATCAGTCGCATGGCGAATGCCCCGCCAATGTTGTGCGTGTGCAGTGGGTGAACGGTCTGGCTACGTTCAAGTCGTGCTGTGAGGAGGTGTACATCCAGGACCGCATGTACCGCCGCAGGCAAGTGCTGTACTGCCTGTACTGCCTTGATGGCAGCGACATCCACCTGACGCGTCCTCCCAGCATCCTGCTTGCGCAGTGCAGGCGATGGCTTGGAGGCTGCACTTACTGTTGGCTCCCAAGCCAGTGTCATTCACCACGTGCCTTGCGGCCAAACACATGAGTGGCTACAATCCACCTGGACACCTGGACACGCACACCTCCTTTGGCCAGCTGATGGAGTGCAGCATCTCGCCACACTGCCTGCCATTCCATTGCTTTCGACGCTCTTGCCCTGCCGCGCTCATCTCCTGGCTCGTCATATCTTCCACACTGACAGGGAGTTCCAGACCTGGGTGAAGAAGCTGTGGGACGACTGGCGCGGCGAGCAGACCGACTCAGGTGCCAACAAGGCGCCACTGCTGACGCGCGTCCTCAAGCGCCTGCCCCCCCGCATGCACAAGTGGTTCACGTCGCGCTTCCCCGAGCCCTCCGCATGGCTGGCGGCACGCGCCAACTTCACTCGGTGAGGGCCAACTCCACTCGATGGCAGTCTAACACGTGCTTGCATGCATGTGCGTGCCTTCAGCGCACTCACGTCAACGGCGCCCCGACGACTGCCCTGATGTGCATGCCCTGATGATGTCTGGCTGTGATGACAGGACCAACGCGGTGTGGTGCATGACGGGCCACATCATGGGCCTGGGCGACCGCCACGGCGAGAACATCATGATCGACACGGTGTCCGGAGACACCATGCACGTGGACTTTGGGTGCCTCTTTGACAAAGGCCTCACGCTGGAGGTACGTCAAACTGCCTGCGGGCTGCTGGTGCTGATGGTGGTGGTGGTGGTGCTGGTGGTAGTAGTGGTGCTGATGTCAGGGTGGGGAATAACGTGGCAGTGGCACAAGTGAAGGGGTGCTCTGAGACGCTGAGAGACAGATGGGTGGGGGCGGGAGTGCAGGCGCAGGCAGGTGCGTGCATGCATGTGTGACTTTGTGTGTCGTAGCCTCGTAGGTGTTACTCCGTGCAGGGGATGTCATTGGCGATGTGGCGATGTGGAGTGCATGATGTGTTGCGAGGAGTGGGGGGACGCATCAGCAATTTTCTGGTCACTGCCGGCGAACCCTCTCAGTCTGTGCCCGTCACGTAAGCACATGCAAGTAGCAGGGGGAGCAGGCTCACTGGCCGTCTGGGGTCTCACTACCTGTACGTGCTGCTCTCCACACAAGCGCAGGCAGCGTGTTGTAACCACCGCCACTGTGCTCCACTGGCGCTTGCAGGTGCCGGAGATGGTTCCGTTCAGGTTGACGCAGAACGTGATTGACGCGTTCGGCATCAGCGGTGTGGAGGGGCCCTTCAGGTCATGCGCGGAGATCACACTCCAGGTGGGCTGCACGACGTCGCACACACCCTTACGCTGCGGCTCACCACACAGCCTGCTGCCTCCATGCCCGGACCCTGCCAAAACATCATGCTGGCATACACATCTCAAATTGCCCTGAGCCTCTGACGCGCGTTTGGCCCCACCCTCCTGCAACCAGCCGTCCTGGGCTATGTGGCAAGGCACCAACTCATTTTTTTGTGCGCTTTTGAAGATATTCACGGAGGGGCTGTGCATCACACCCCACTCCCCATGCGTGGGTACTGTAGACCCCTCCCTCCCTGACTGTGGTGTTGCTGTGTGCACGCGCTACATGTGTGGTGGTGTTTCAGGTGTTGCGGCAGCACAAGGACACGCTGATGACCAGCGCCGAGACCTTCCTGCACGACCCGCTGGTGGAGTGGTCCAAGGCCGGCAGCGCAGCGCTGGCCATGAGCAAGCCGCAGGTACGGATCACTGGAAGGAACCCCGCGCAGCATGGGGTTGGCACGGCAGGGGGTGCAACCGGGCTGGGGCGGGGTGGACGCTCTTGCTGTTGCTCAGCTGCAATGCGTTAACGCATCTGTGCATCACTGTTGAGGGGTTGTGTGCAAGGTTTCACCCTACGCGCTACCTGGGATGGGTCGGACATGCCTGATGAGCAGATGCTTGTGTCCTCATAGTTTCCAGATCATTGCCTATTGCATGCCTGGCAACCGTCTTGCGCGCATGCGCTGGTTGCAGGACGGGGGCGACGGCGAGGCCGGTACCAACCCGGCCGCAAAGGATGCGCTGGCCACGATTGAGGGCCGGCTGTCCGGCACGCTGCTGGGGGTCATGTCGGTGCCCAGCCTGCCACTGTCCTGCGAGGGCCAGGCGGCCAAACTGATAGCCGAGGCTGCAGATAAGGAGAATCTGGCACGCATGTATGTGTGGTGGATGGCGTGGTTGTAGGCTGCATCGCTGCCATGACACACAGCTGCACGAGGTGTGACTTACGACACTTGACGAATGGCACAGAGGGCAGCAGTGCTTGGTGCATACCATTATTCTTACCATGTCCATGTATGCAGCAGGAAAGCACGCTCAAACGTGCGTTGGCAGTCAATTGCTAGGCTGAGGATTTAGAATTACAGCGTGCCCCTGACGCTGCAAGCATTCTCTACCCTGCATGATGCATGGCTGAGTGATGTGGGTAGATGTGGGCGCTTAAGAGGGATGAGAGGAGTTAGAGCATGAGTGAGCCTATGGCCGCGGGATGGTACTAGCCAGTAAATGCGTACACCGATAGCCCATGCGTATGGGGTTGTGAAGTGCGGCCAGCGGATGAAGAACTATGAGATTGTCCAATGTTTTTTTATGTGTCAACATACGTATGCATTTACGTGCCGCAGGGCTGCACAACTTAATGTTATGATTTTGTTACATCAGGAGCTTGTGGGCGAAATGAGTGGC
>BDDA01000406.1:0-14277 GCA_001662385.1 Chlamydomonas asymmetrica | reverse complement strand
GGCGGTGCGGGGGGGGCTGCAGCGTTGCGTGCTAGCAACTGCAAGCAAGCGTGCTGCAAGCATGGCACCAGCACTATAGGTGGCCGCAACGGGGCGTATCTGTGATGCGGGGGGGGGGGGTGGTAAAACGCATAGAGGCAATCCAATCAGGGCCATCCGATCTTGCAAGACTGGTGACTGCCGTGGCGGCTTGCTGCTGCTCATTGGCCGCCCCCCACTTTGCACATGTTGCCTTGCGACTAAGCATTTGCCTCTACTCACCCGCCCCATGCCTGGAGCCTCAGCCTGCAGTATGCATCCGCCGGCCCTGTCAATGGCCCTGCATCCCTCATTACCGTTAACAGCCTTTCCCACATCCAGGCACCCCACCATGTCATTACGTAGGCTGCCGACGAGGCAGGGACACTACAGACAGTACAGAGAGGGGGTCTGCCGATACTGAGGTAGATTATTTGGGTAGTACAGGGCGAGGAGAAAGGTGTCAGGGGAGTGTGTGGCGGACCTTGAGTTGACAGCAACTGTCTGTTTACGCCTAGACCTGCCTGACTTACTGTTGTTGCTCATAGCCGCAGGAATCTCTGACACTTGGCTGATGAGGTCCATGCCTGAATCAAGGGTCAGTGAAAGACAGAAAGTTCAAGACGGACCGTGTCAAAATTGATACGTTGCCGATACGACGTTGCCGATACGTCGCTTGAGTATGTTAATTGCTGAAGGGGATGCGGTGCCTGGAACGTGCCTAGAGAACATTCGGCCAAACAAGCCTGTGACCTCCCGCAACTAAGGAAACTTGCGAAAACCTCGCGACCCGTAGCCTCGGAAGAAGCAAATGACGCCTCGCCTCGTCAGCGCAAGTGTGAATGGTCTGGTCCAAGCCCGACCGAGGCATCTTGTACGTCTGACTTTGCTTGTGTTTCGATTAACGCAGTGCTGAAGACGACGAACGAAAACATACAAAGGGAGCCGCATTTCCTTTTTCGGAATTGAAACACTTGGGTGTTCAGCTGCAGTTCTCTGAAACTGCAGTATCTCATACCACTGTTGCTGCAGGGCCTACATCATCAGTCGTCAGCCCGATCGATTGAAGTTAAGACCAGGTCGGTGCAAGAGGCACGCAACACATTACAGCTTCAAGGTGGAACCCGCAGAGAGGCTGCAACCCACGTTGTTGGGCGCATTGTTCAGTCACGGCCATGCGTGCATCGTTTCATCTGCCCGAAGAGTCTATACGTGCCGCGTGCCTGCCGTGCACATGTGAGGTGCGCGTGTCGAATTGAGGCAGGCTGCGCCCATGCCTCGCAAAGGGTTTGTGTTGGACCGCCCTGCGAGAAGGTGCAACTCTATTAACTCTATCTATCCTTTCGCCCCCACCATCACTTGTAGCGGGGCTTACAGGGCCATCACGATGACGACAGCGGCGAAGATGACAGTAGTGCGGCTCCTGCTACGGGCCACGCTCATGGTGGCACTGCTTGTGTTGCCCCAGCGCATCGCTGCACAGCTGGACCCTAGGTGCCGCCTCAGCACCGACGGCGGCTTTTGCCCTCCATCCAGCCCCTGCCCCTCTACTACCCCCACCTTACCATGTCTCGTTGCAGCCCCTGACAACATCGATGTATTCGCCAGTGAGTGAGCCATCAGAGGATACCTGTTGGTGTCTGAGCAGCTGCCCGCATCCCTGAAAACCACCTCGCCAAGGGCCCTCGCCCTACAGCGGGCTGCACCTACCCTGTATGTTTCGCCTCGGTACTGTAATGTCCAACGTCCGTGGAGCACCTCGCCCGAAGGTCAGATCAAATAGGAGCTGACAAGCCTGTGTGCACTAGAGCTGCATGGCCTGCAAGGGGTCACACCCCCCAGCCTTCCCCATACATGCCTTGTTTGCCTTGTTGCTTGTCCTTGTGCACCCATACCTACATATCATGCATACTGCACACTACACACTCCGTACTGCCATTTGTTGTTTACTTTTTTTCGGACTGGAACGGGCACAGGCTGAGAAACTGCTGCAGAACCGGTTGTGAACGCTGATGTGCTGTTGCGTGTACAGACCGTGACTTTGTGTCGATCACCGCCTACACGTCGTTCGCCGGCCAGGAGGCAAAAGTGGAGGTCCTTCACGAAGACCCTCCTGGCAGCGGGGCCTGGTCGGTCAGCGGCGCATCCAAAGGAGTCATGTGAGATGCTAGTGCATCTGCATGACTGCATGCATGCATGCATGGGTGACCAGAGCTGCGTGGCGTGAACTGCATGCACGCGTGCACGCATGGAATTGGGAAATGACTGCATCGTGTCGCTGCATGTGAATGCACATGTGCATGCATGTATGCGGCTGTTTAATTGCATGCAAAGCAGCAGAGCTATCAGCAGACGTGTTTGCGCTGACTGTGCGCTGCATGCAACGTCTGTGTGCAGCTCTGGCGGCGATGTCGCGTTTGAGATCAACCACCCGGGGGCGGTGTGCTGGGGTGTGGGCGCCCCGGCGGCTCTCCAGGTGAGCTAAAGCTAGTTTAAGATTTCAGAGCACGCAATGCATGCCACTCTCCTCGCCATGTTTACCATTATGTGCTCATTGCATGCACTGACACACACATGTGGCGCATGTTACGCGTCATGACAACGCGTTGCTGCGAAGCAGCTGTCGCCTGACGTACTTGGCATGCCGGCTGTACTGCGGCATGCGTACACGTGTGTGCGCCGCAGGTGACGCCAGACATTGTGGTGGGCGATGTGGTGAGGCTGACGCTGCCTAATGGAGCAATCAACGAAGGTGTGGATGCGATGTGCACTTTTGACTTGCCCACACGGGCTGGCCCACATGCATACAGAACATGCGACTCCCGTTATTCCCATGTGGCTGAATGCGCACAATTTGGGCTGCTTTGCATGTGAGAGACTGCCATACTCTGGTGGTGCTTAGTGATGAACAGCGCCTCTTGCATGCTGTCCGCTCTTTGCGTATGCTCGGCTACTTACATGCGCAGTCAGGGTCCTGGACCCTGTGCTCAAGACAATCGACCAAAACGACAACGTGCTGATCCTCAAGGTGTGTACAGCATGCAATGGTGTGCACATTGCATGGGTTTACCTCCCTTGCATGCATATCTTAGCACGCCCAGGTTCCGCATGGTGCATGCCTGCATGGGGCATACACATACATGCATGCGTGTGAGGTTGTGTTATGTTATGTTATGTTACATCAGGAGCGTGTTGGCCACACGGCCCATGCTCCCCCCAGATGGGGACCAGGCAAGCAGAAGGGGGTCACCAAGCTATGCACATGGGGTGCAAGAGGGCCACAAGGGCTCAGTGAGGTTGTGAGCTAGGATGCCCGCATGTATGCCTTACGCACTGGTGCCTGGCCAGGTCAACCATTAGAATAGGTTGAACCTGTAGCTGTGTTGGCAAAGGTGGCACATGACAGACGCATGAGACGTGCATGCATCAACACACGCCAGCATGCATAAGCTCCTGCGTGTGCAAAAGCTGCAGCAGGGACGAACCATCCAGCCCGCCATCGGCATTAATGCGTGCATTCGTCGCAGTCGGTGATTCACCTCACCTGCTTTGATCCCCTCACGCAGCCATGCATACCATGATCTTGCCTTCCACTTTACCAGCTTTGCTGCACTGCATGTATGTGGCGTCCTACGCGCCGCACTCGATCATCAATTTATATACATGCAGGGCACCATGTCAAAAGAGATTGCTGCCACGGGCGCCAACCTCGTGCCCCCAACGTCCCCCTTCATCTCCATCACCATCGTCCAGCCGGATCTCCGGGACACCCCAGTCGCAAGGCGTGTGGTGGGCGCAGCCGCCATGACTGACACCCCTGTTGTGGATCGCAGCGGCGCCTATTCGTATGTATGGACGTTCGATCCCGGGTTTGAGGGCCAGGCAATCCGTCCATGGACAGCCACCTTCACGTTCATCGACAAGGCTACGGCGAGCGTTGCCGCCAATCCGCTCGACGTTGACATAAACTCCTGGGTGGATCAGGTGCGTGCGTGCTTGTGCCTGCGCACACGCGCGCCAGTGTGTGTGAGTGCGTGTGCAGGTGCGAGTGTGCATGCGTATGCGTGATGCTGCTTGAAGAGCTCTGCATCCTTCAAGCGTGGCATCCTCTGGAGCTTTCGCTCCATTCCTCTGTATACTCTGCATCCACATTCGCATGCAGGATGCCGCCGGCAACGTTCTGGGAAGCACCCATGCGGAATTCCTGGCCTTCAACGGCCCCCAGCAGGGAGGCTGCCCGCCTTCGCCCGCCGATGAGCCCCTCCCCACCGGCTTTGTGATCGAGACCAGACATGTGCACGCTGCAAACGAGGGCCAGCTGTGCGATGATGATGCGGATGCTGCAGTGCTCAAGGTGAGCAAGCGCCCGTGCGTGCCCCTGCATGTTCCTTGCACACGCAAAGGAGCGAATCAGCACCGAAAAATGTACACTGCATATGGCTTGTGTTGTATTATACTATGAATGTTGTACAGTGCGTGTGAGCAAAGCTATTTTTGAACCAAGGCTCCGACCAATGTATCACAGCAGTGCTTATGTTGTAGTAGTAGGTGCACACAAATACGTAGGCGCGCTCCGGCGCTCGTGTGTGAGTGGGAATATCGTGCGTTGCAAGGAAAGCAAGGTGCTCAAGGAGGGTTGATAATTGGATGGTGCCCTGGGGGCCTTGCTGAAATCATTTGCCCACCTGTGGTGGCTCATGCAGTTATGCTACGCAGTTTCGTCAAATAATTACGCTGCTGCTTCCGTTATTGCTGGTCTGAGTGCGGTACTATGTGATTGTGTGCGGCAGTATTCATAGGTGCAGTGGCCTGCGCACAAGGGTGTTGGTGGCAGGCCACATGCCACGCATGTACACAACCAACCCTGGAGTAGACCAAGTAGACTCACCTGACGCTTTGAATTTAAAACCCTCGGTGTGTCTGCATGGCTTCCATTGTGCAGGTGACAATTGACCCGCCCCGGCCAGCAACTGGTGTAGGCGGCTACCAGGTTGCGGCTGTTGATGAATCAACGGGCAATGGCGGTCTCGTGCAGGTGCTGGGTGCGGACTCCCGCACTGCAACCGTGCGTGGGCTGTCTTGCAACATCAGATACCAGGTAGGTGCGTGCGACGCGCAGGCACCTGCTGCTAGCTGGCATGGGGGTGCATGCTGGCAAGGTTCTGGCAGTGAAGCACCTGTGCTGGCAGGCTGGAGCGTTGGCGCAGCTAATACTGTGCAGCATAGGCCAGTGGCGGCTGTGAGGTGGAGATGGAGCCATCGTGCATGGACAGCGCGGGTGACCCCCACAGCTTATTCGTGAAACACATTCAGCAACACACACCGCACAAGGGTCGATATGTACATTTTCATTTTGTGCTGCTTTCCATGCTTGGTGCAGGTTCAAGTGACCGCGTTCGGGACAGGCAGCAGCCGGGGACGCATCGTAGGCGTCTCGACGGCATTCCCTCCCTACGACCCCGTGCTAACCATCACCCCTGCGCCCGGCCTCAAAACTGACGTCCCCACCTCCGCCACGTCTGTCACTTTCGCCACCAACCTGGACACCAACACGATCTGCTACGCGCTGTTCACTGTCACTGCCACGGACGATGTGGGCCCTGATCTCAACAGCCCGGAGAATGCAACTGCGAGCCCGCCGGCATGCACGAACTACACCGGCTCCCCGATCCCCATCCCTGATGCAGGCATCACTGGTATCAAGGCCATTGTCTTCACAAATGTGGGCCCGCGGCTGTTCAAGCCACTGGACCCGTTTGGCTACTACGGACGCACGGGGGCGCCGTCGCCGCCGACAAACGTCACCGCAGTGGCGGCCGGCGCTCCCGGCGCGACGTCGGGTGTAACGCTGAGTTGGTCCGCGCCCTCTACCGGTGCCAGTGCACCCTCCTCGTTCGGAATAAGCGCACGCACGGCGGCAGGAGCAGTGCTCGAGTCTGTGCTTGGCGCGGTTGCGAGACAGGCGGGCACCGTGCGCACCGTCACCATCACCACGCTGCCGCCCGGCGTGACCTACTTTTTCAACGTGACTGCCTCCAACCAGGCTGCTACGAGCGGGCCTTCCAAGGAGACCAGCCCTGGCGTGTTGGTGACGGACGTGTTGACGTACGACGCTGGGTGGCCGACGTACGATGCCCGCAAGCGACAGCTGCAGATGAGAGGCACGGTGTCGTCGCAGGCCGGCCCGTTGACCGTGTGGGCCAGCAACAACGACTCCAACCCCTTCGAAGTGAGTTGCTGCATGTGCGTGTACCGTATATACATGCTGCGTGACTGTGTGCCTGCTCATCACCGGCACCTAGTTGCAAATGTGTGTCACTGTCTCACTGGCGAAGGGGACGTGTGCGTAGGGAACAACACACGCGTGCACTACTGCATGGATGGAGCATGCATGCAAACATGCTGGCTGCACTCCATGGTGTGCCTGCGCATGCAAGCAGCTTGACATCCACCTGTCATGCACACCTGATGGCTGCGAAAGGAGCTGCGGCTAGACAGCCCTCCTCCATGTAGACAGCATGCATTTTGCATGGTAACTATGTTGACATGCTGATTCAACCGTCCAAGGAGCACAGTTGCACAACCTTGCCTGCTGTCACCTTTCCATGGATATCCAACTCTAATACATTCTTGCCAGTCGTGGTTCGGTGTGCACGCAATGACACAAGCCCGTGGGCCCCATGCATGTGTTGTGCAGGTGGACATTACGGGAGCTTGTGGCGCTGCCTGCACAGCCGTAGGCGGCAAGTATTCCATCAAGTACGTCCTTCCCACCGCCACCACCATCCGCACGTTCATCACTGTCAACAGCACGTTCCGGGGATGGGTGAAAGCACCATGGATTGCAAACCGGAGGCGCTGATGACGTTAGCCAGCATGCGGCCTGCGAGTCGAGCCTGCAAGGACCATGCAAGGCAAATCCCTGTACCACTACCTGCTCGCTCCCATTATCCCCAAAGCCTTGTCCGTAGTCCGTAGCCTAACGCTTGGTTGCCTGGGAGCAGCCTCAGTTTGAGGGCAGTGGCACTGTAGCATCCATCGCCCAGCAAACGACACTGGGCCGCTGCTGCCGTGTGGAGTCAGCAGCTCGCCAGTTCGTTCTGCTGCCACCTTCAGCGCTTGTGACAGGCAGGCACCGACAGACGGCAGGACAGAAGCAGGATGCGCATGTGCAGCCGCAGCAGCTTTATTTAGTTTGTATACACCCTGGTTGCTATCTTCTATTGAAAGCCGGTATCATGCTGACTGCCGCGTGCCCGCGAGCTGTGACTCTGTGAGCTTTCCTTGGATGTCCTACCTATGAGACGTGCGGAGCCCATCCCAGTCCAGAGCCGGGATATGCAGCCTTGCAAATTGTATGCAGGTCATAGTAAACTGTGGCGCATACGTAGTGCTTTCATGCTTTACGATTTATGTGCTGTGTAGCATGATGCGGCGGATGTCATGGCCGCCATGCGCAATCCCACTTGCATTTTGCATTGGCCGGACCTGTGAAGGGCCCCAGGCAGACAGGATACTGAGGATACCCCAGGTGGAACTGCCACGGACCGTCTCGTCCCTTGTGGAAGAATAAACGGATTTCCATGAATGGATTTCCATTTTGTTTACAAGCATGTAGCGAACCAACAGCCGGCGGGCCAGAGCGATATCCCTTTCTTTCCAACCAAGACCTATTGCTGGACCGATTGTTGATTCTTTTGAAGGCTTGCAATGTTGCACAGACATGTATTCCCTTGTATGAAAGCATTGGATTACGTCCGCGTATGCGTTTTGCACTCGTGCCGTGCTGGTGAACCCGGTACACCTTTTCCATTTGCATCGCCCCTGCGGGCGGTTCAGAGTCGAAAGAGTAATTTGTGGGTATGGACGTGGCTACCATATATGATGTGTACTAGCAAGGCCACAGAGGTGTGCATATGGCTGATGGGTGTTGACGCCTCTGCGGGCACACAGCTGCATGAGGATTGGCCTACGGCCTGCGGCCTGCGCGCAACTCAAAAACCCGTTGTACTGAACAGTTCAACATTGTAAGAAAGAAGTGAGCTAGTTCGTGTGGCCAGGCCCAGGTTTGAAAGCTCTGTATACCTTGTACGGTCTGTGCCCGTTCCCCGTCTGTGTACGTGCTGTGTTCGCGCCCAGTTGCAAGTTTGGCTTGCAGCTGGGTTTCACCGTGAAGAGCACGAGGGTGTTGAGGGTGCTGCAACATGAAGGGGCCTTGAGGGCATACGAGTTGTGGTGTACTGCAGCTGGCTGAGCGCTTCACCTGTACATATGTCTGGATATCCTGTTTGCACATTGCGTGCGTGGTCAGCAAGTGTGCGCTCGCGCACGCACGCTGAGTCAGCGAACAAACCAATACCCGACGGCAACCACACATACACACAAAGCACGAAAAACACATGCAAAACACATGCAAAACCAAATTTGAGTATTAGGCACTGCTTAAGGGCGACACCCCACCCTGCACGCACCGCTGTTCCACCGACCTGCGTGACCGGTGTCACATCCACATCCACACGCCAATGCCGATCGCCCCAGTTGCGCTGATGCACAACGGGCACAAGGCCTGTTGAGGGGGCGCCATGGCAGCGCGGCCGCGCATGTATCAGCACGAGGGCGGTGTTTGTGTGCTGTAGAGCTTCATGGCTGCGCTGTGCATATGGTATGGTGCTGTATGCACCGGCAGCGCATCGAAATCATCCAGCAGCTGCCCGGCACGCAGCACTGGTGCTGGTGCTGGTCAGCAGTCGAAGAGAAGCCCATGCTGCTGGCAGGCTGTGCCGACATTCAGATTGCTGCTGCGGTGCCGCCTAGCGTGGGAACGATGCACGGTCGCTCGTCAGCACACATGTCGATGGCATGCATGCAGCATGTTGTGGAACTGGCTGAGTGCTGCAAGGGGGGGGCTTGTGCGTGCTGCGGCAGCTGCTGCGTGCAGTAGTGAGGCGCATGGCGAACCTTGCAAGACCCACAGCGCAGCCAGCAGGTGCTGAAACTTGGCAGGTTAGCGGTGCTCACAGGATAATTAATATTGGCATTCATTACGGCAGTGAGAGCACTTCATGCGTTACACGTGAGCACGTAGTAAAGATAGCGGCATGAAAAGGCTTGTGTGTGGGTCGAATTGATGAGGAGGGCGCACAAAATTGAGTGATGAGCATCCGGTATACGGGCAAACACTGAAAAGCTGGCGATTTCGTGGCATGCCTCAGACGCCAACCAATCAGACAGACAAGCACATCTACAGGACAGCTTCAGGTCTGGGCAGATCAGATTCCCATGAGGCCGTGCTGAGTAGGTGAATCGCATCGTGATGCTACATTAAGATAAGTTATTGGAATGGTGGACATGTGTTGTGGGGCAATCTAGCTGGCTCATTCAGGGGCAAAACACGGTAAGGAGCAATCAATAAACGAACAAGGTGAGAGGGGATGAAATCAGGTGCAGAACGGGGGGTGCGGAAGAAGAATGCAGAATGGATCAATGACCTATCTCCAGTGTAAGGAATGTGAAGGCAAATCCAGGATCGGTAAGGCTAGATGCAGGGCTGAATGCGGGGACCGTTCAATAAATGAATGGGCAGTCCGTGGTGGATGACACGCCAGGAGTGAAGTCATTCGTGACTGTGCAGAACAGGTTGGTGCTGGTGGCATGCGACTGCTTGCCGGTGAGCAGCGGGCACTTCTGGAAGCAGCGCCCGGTGCCCTGCACCTTCTCATAGTTGCCGCTGCACCTCTGCCAGCACAGGTTGTCGTTGGAGGTGAACTCCCGGTCAGCGCTGCAGGTGGTGGGCAGGTGGGTGTCGCGCACATACGAGTCCCTGCTCCACTTCTTGTAGCAGGTGCACGTGTCCGAAATCATTGTGTGCCATCCGCTGTCGCACGTCTTGGTCGCACACGGCTGGAAGCGTGAAGTACTCTGCAGTTGCAGTGGGGTCATGTTGCGGTGACCGCGGGTGTCAGTCAGTCGGTCAGCAGCAACACACACATGCACACCTGCTTAGCCCTGCAGGTCAACGGCTGCATACATTTTCATGCACGCATGCCCGTCCACCGTTCATGCTGAGCAACGCAATGCTTGCAGTCAGGTACTCAGCTATTATGTCAATGATCACCACTGCATCATGCATGGTCGACCAGCTGCACTGACTGACCTTCTTGTAGCGCTGCTCGCAGGTTGGCAGCGTGATGCCCGTGGGGTCATCCTGGTACTCGGTCCAGCCGGCGGGGCAGTCCTGCACGCAGCGCAGTCCGTCCTTGTACAGGTAGTAGCCGGCGCGGCACTTGTCAGCGCACACGCTCTTGGAGGCAACGGTGATGGCGTCTTGGTCGGACGCGCAGGAGGGCCAGCTCCAGGAGCGGGCAAAGGTGTCGCGGTTGCACCAGTCTGCAGGCGGACACACCCAAAGAACAGCGAAAGCGTGGTTGCATGGGATAGACCCGGCTTATTGCAAACCAGCGGGCCTGCCGTGCAGTGGTGACCGGTCACACGCATGATGAGCTGCATGCCGGTCAAGCAATGGTGAACGAGCAGCAGGCCTAACAGACAGCCCATGCACCCTAATCCCCGCCAGACAGCTCTGTGTGGTGCTTGCAGCGCCCTATATACACACACGCGCCCTGTCACTCCCCAGTGCGCCAAACTCACCCTGAGTGACGCACACGCCGACCTTGCCAGCGCTGACACACTTCTTGTACGGGTCCACGCAGTCAGAGTCAGAGCTGCAGAAGTTCACGCTGAACTTCTGGGCGCCGTTGACCCACGCTGCCAGCTTGGCGCCCGTTGACGTGGTGCTGCCGATGATGGTGAGCCTGGTGTTGGCGGAGAGTGAGGTGGGGATGTTGACGCCGATCAGATCAATCACCTTGGACTCCAGGCTAGTGAGCGCCAGCTCAGCACTGAGGTCCAGCGCTATGCCCCACATGCTCTGGTCGGCATACGCCTGCATGAAGCAACAGCCGGCACGCCCGAATGCGCAGCAGGGTCAGGTCGTCAGGGGTATGATTGATGAGCATGGGGTGAAGACGCTGCATCATCACTCATGCAGAGCGCGTTAGGAATGCGTATGCAAGCCGCATTTGCATGGCCAGTGGCGAGTAGCTGGTGCAATACGGTACGTGCTAGCACAATCACCGCCCTGTTAGCGTACATGCGTTCATCAACATGTCCTTGGCTTTCCACTCACCGCAACGGTGCCGGTGACGGACATGTCTGGCACGAGCACCTCCAGCGCTTTGGTGACGATCTCCGACTTGACGACCACCGCCAGGTTGACCGCTGACTGCAGCTGGAGTTGAAGGAGGAAGTTGTCGCTGTTGACCCACTTCCAGTTGAGGACGGCGCTGCCGGACAGCGTGCCGCTGAGGTCCAGGCTCACATCGTTACCGAAATCAAGCTTGGGGCCGCTGGCAGTCAGCACGAACATCACGCCAAAGTCCACGCCTGTGCCGATGCCATTGCCTGCCGTGTCCAAGTCCACGCCCAGCTGCGCGCCGCCGTCAATCGTCACGCCGACCTTCTTGTTGCCGGAGTAGGTCTTTGAGAAGCCAACGCTCACGCTGCCGCCCAGGCGCAGGTGCGCAGGGGTGCTCACGTCGCTGAAGCTGTTGCTGGCGGCATTCCACAGCTGCATGCACGCCACAGGCAGGGCTCGTTATGGATTCAGCAGGCTGAGTGGTGGTACACATTTTGGTGATTGCAAGGGATCAGCAAAGCTGGGCGTGCACAACTGCACATCATGGATCGGCGCGTGCATGCGTCACACACCTGGGTAGGGCTGGGCTGGTTGAGTCCCTTGACAAGCGAAAACCCGAAGAACTCCGGTGTGACCGTGAACTCCACTCCCGCAACCGTGAACGTCACATCAACGCCTGTAAGGCACATGTTAACACAGCTGCATGCGGTCAGAATCCGATGAATGCGCTGTCGTGCATGAGAGCGCAACAAGCAGCTAGCGGTAAGTTACATGCAAACAGTCGCTTGCATTGCCCACCCACCAGCTCACAAGCATGCGCCCCAGACATGCTCGCTTCACCAATGCAGTCTCCCATCGTGGTGCAACCGTAATCACATCACAAAGGTTAAAATCACTGCACGCACGCGCTTTGCACGCACTTTGCATGCACATGGCGCATGGCCTAAATTCAGTTGTGCAATCAAAGCACGGCGCCACCCCTCACACTCGCACGCACAGTGGACACGCCATGCGCATATTGCCATATTACCACAGCGCGCCTCTCCCTCACCTTCCACGCCCAGTAGGTACTCCTGGCCCCCGGAGCTGCAAGGCCGCGAGGCCCCGCAGAAGCCGTACTGCGGCTCGCTGCCGAAGCTGGCGCCCAGCATGATGTACAGGCGGCTGGAGTCCACGCCATCCAGTGGCAGCTTGGCGCAGGCGCTCCTGACCGCGTCATCCGCCCACACGATGCCGGCCAGCGCGCCGTCCTGGATCTCGCTTGCGGTCTTGACCGGCAGCACCGACTGCACCGCCGCCATCAGCGCGTCCTTCACCTTGACGATGACCTGAGCGGTGATGCTCTTGAACGGCTCAACGCTTGACGCGCTGGTTGGCAGGAAGTCATCCAGCGCCTTGGACACCACGGTGGGGTAGTTGCACACTGCAGGTAGGACAGCGGGGGTGTGCAGGACCACATGCAAGAGAGTTAGCAGCATAAGCAGAGTGTGCATGCAGGTGCGTGTTGGGCGCTCGAGTCATGCACCGCATGGCGCTGGTCGCACAAAAATGAGCACTACGGGACGAATGGCAGCAGTGGTGTGAGGCATGCAGCAAAACTCAATCCAGTGCACACTATGACACTACGCTGGTAGCTTGCGTGCCTGGCATGAAGCGCATGGCATGCCGATGCCACTGGCCTCACCTGCGGTCACTGGCGGGCTGGGTGGGGAAAGGGAACGGGGTGGTGGGGCTGATGGGGGAGGGCTGAGGGGCAGAGGGCTGGGCGGAGATGGGTTGGGCAGCTGCGACGGCGGCGGGTACGAGGGGGGCAGCTGTGCTATGGCCGGGGCCGGGGGTGCGGGAGGCACAGGCGAGGGGGGCGTGGGCAGCAGCATGGCAGGGCCCTGCGCTGACGGCACCCTCGATGAAACCACGCTTGCTGTGCCTGTGCACGGGCCGAACACTGTGGACAGGATGCTGAGCGTCATTTGCTTGATCAGCGACCCGCTCAAGTAGTCCTCCAGCATGGGGGTGGTGGGGACGGAAAGGCGAAACATGACCAGCGTCGGTTGATCGCCGGAGGGTTCGGTGCAGGCAATATCAACCAGCTGCACATTTGGAAGGGATAGAGTTGAGTCAACGGTCGCGAAGGCACTGCCCAAAACCGCATGTGCTGCGCCAGAAATGGCGGCGGCAGCATCACAATTGACGAAACGAATGTTCCGGCCTCCAATTGAGGTCACGGGGAAGGCCAGCGTGTATCTGAACACATCACGCGTTGCACCAGAGGCAGCTGTGCCTTGGGAACCTGCAAGCAGGAAGGCATGCAAACACGTCCATGTCAACAGGCGCATGCAGCACATGCACGCACAGCCTCAGAGCTGCGGGCAGAGCCGCTGAGCAGCAGCAAGCCATGCACAATTCCCCGTACGTGGTGTGCGCACGTGCTGCAGCGTACACCATTTTTGCCACATGTTGAGCTAACAGCAGCATGAAATGCTGACAATGGCGCAATCGGTGGCGGTTGGGCCGGCTGCTGCCTGCATACATACGTTTTGCGCGCTGCTGGGATTGTTACCGCCCGGGCCAGCAGCATGCAAGCCATATTACCATGTGCGGGGGCGTAGCTTACCCTGCAGCAGCCCCAGCGCCACCAGCAGGGTCAGGACTACCGCATACAGCGGGCGACGCACGGCCATCGCGGGCCGCGACGCTTGCTTTGCTGGCTGCAGGTGATCAAGCATGATTCCCACTATGCTGCTGGTTTGTGACAAGGTGTGTGCACTGATATGCTGGTGTCACAGACCAATGAGCACTGATTCTGAGGGTGGCGGGACTGTTTGTGATGGTCGGGAGCGAGTGGTTGCTGTGTTACCAGGTGTTGCTGTTTCTGGTTGTGGCACAGCCCAGTCTATTATACTAAACAATTCATGAGATAACTACCGCAGCTGCTGCAGCATGGTGTCCCCTGCTTTCGAGGTTCACAAGGCCATAAGTGTGGTGGCGGGCTGGCCTTACTGCAGGTGCCATGAGTCAACATACTATGTGTGAGAGACTTCGTCGCCTGCTGGGAGTCATGCTGC